>VDFB02036454.1:0-20993 GCA_007258455.2 Sequoia sempervirens
GTGCTAAATAAAAAGCAAACAAGCAACTAATTGTGTAGTTAGAGATTACTTTCATTATCTCGATTCACCAGAAATAAACAAGTTGGAATAAAAAAAAGTGGTCTAATACTACCAAACACTCTCTGCAAGCTTGTACCAAAACAAATTTGTACCTTCTGCTGATGTCAGCATATGATTGTTAAGTAGACACTCAAGTGCCTGCACACAAATACAAAACTCGCAGACGACAAAGTTACCATTTGGAACTCGTAACAATATTGAAGTAAAATAAAAGTAAAAGATTCATGATAAGGTTCTAAAAAGGGGAAGCTGACTTTGGCATTAGATGGCAGTAATCATACAAGAAGGAAGAAGCCAGGTTTACAGGAAAGGAATTTCTTTCCATCCTTGAATAAAATGCTTAACATTATTTATATGGTAAAGAATGTTTCTACAAGGCATAAACAATGCCCAAAATAAATGTGACCAATTTTCCTTCTGTATTGACCCTTTATTTCCAATGAAATCAAAATATTGAAAAACATGGAGTATCCAGACCACTTAAGAAGAACAAGATCTGCACCTCATAGCAGTATGGATCTGCCTTGATAGCAGCTTTGTACCTGACACAGGTCAAGGCAAGAATAGTTATAATTTAGCAAAATAAACTTGCAAGTGAGAACAAGAACATGAGAGTGGTGAAGTAAATAAAGAAATGAATGTATGATAGCAAGAAAAGGCTGTTGATAATTAATATATGAGACTCATAATCTACAGCTGCATCCCACTAGCTGTATTTATGCAATATAATGATGCATCTTCAAATTACCCTGCATAGAATAATCTCTCATTTTGCCCTCCCAGCAATCTTATTTAGCATTCTTCCCCAAACATACTAATAAGAATAGAGAAAAGTATACATGGGAAAGAAGTTATGGACATAATTTCATTTTTTGCTTATTGATATGCTGTCTTTGATCTGTATTCTAAGAAAAAACCTAAAGACAAGATAACTAAATTGCAGAATCTAATGTGTTATAAGCAAAAGTGAAGCAATGCTATCATTCTGTTTACAACTGCAAGAAGAAAGCATGAAACCACTCATTAACATAGAAAGAACAGCATTGGCAGTAAATAGACTTTAAGTCTTCAACTCATGATGGTTCTAAACTTCTATACAATGCAAAGCTTTGAGAAGAGATGTAAAACTCTGCATTTTTATCTACATCAAGCATACAACATATTCCCATACAAACCATGTGAAATAAGAAGAGAATAAACATCAAGGAAAGCTAAAATTGTTCACCTTTGAACAGGGACAAAATGTCACCACCACATTGAGGTTAATGGCAGAGTGATCAAAATAGAGAAGTTGACGCCTGTGATGCAATTCCATATCCAAGTATATGAATCCTCCACAACATCAAATTTTCTAGGATACTTCCAAGAAATATCCTGTTTACCCTACCATGAGCCTTGTTAATGTCTAGTTTTACCACCATTTATTTCCTCCTACCGAATTTCAGCCATTGTAGAAGTTCATGTACATCTACTATGATATCCAAAATCTGCTTCTCTTGGATAAACCCTCCCTGTTACTAAGTTATGAAGGGAAGATATGTTTTAAACCTTAAGCCATGGCCTTCATAATAATTTTATTGGTATTGAAGAGGGCAATAGTCCCATATAAATGCTAGGGTGAATGAGAGTCAGAACTTGAAATATACACGTCAATGAGCTTGGTTCAGTAATACCAGAGACTGTCCCGTTTAGTTCACTGTGGCAAACATGATCCCTGTCTCAAGGTGTCCCCATGGCTACTATGAGGTGCCTAGTTGAACATGAAAATGGAGTCTTGGGCAACGGTGTAAAACTCATTGTTCCCCACTGCTTTTCCCAAATCAATTGAACTTAAATCTAAGGGTAAATAATGCAGCAGAGCTAGAGTTCAGCTTGGGTCTCTAATACCTCAAGGAATCCCTTGGTGTTTCCCCATGGCCTTCATGAGGTGCCCAGATGTGCATACAATTGAAACCTTGGTCAACAGTGTGAAATCCATCATTCCCCACTGCTTGCATTGTGGACATGATCATTAGCCGTGTACAGAGTTCCACACCAGAAATTTGGAAAGAAAACTCTAAAGAACATCAAGGTGTAAATTTTTTTTGATAAAGGAGAAATTATGTCACTAGATATAAAATTACAAAAAAATCAAGCATTAGTAGCAAAATCTATGGGTAGATCAAAAAGAGTCCAGACAGACATAGAAGACTGGAACACAACAGTAACATAGAGAATCCAAGAAAATGCTAATAAGACCTGTTGTGACCTTTTCACACATCACCCCATTCAAAATGGGAACCCCCTAATTTTTGTTCCATTCGGGTCTTTTGGCTTTGGTTTTGCGGTTGTCTCTCTTTGTTTTGTCTATCTTTCCGGGGATGTACCCATCTTTTGGCCTAATTTGGAATTTTGGCTAGGTCTAGAGTGCATTTTTATCAGATTAGGGTTTTCATTCTTCAGGCTAGTTTGGGGTTAATTTAAGTAAGCAAATTGAAATCTAAGCTTGGCACTACATTCAGGAAGCTTCAGGCGGGCTCCCATTAAAATTTCATTGAATTCAAACAACTTTCTATTTTTGCAGTTTTGGCTTTGGGAGTAACTTTTAGGGTTTGCATGTATGATTTTTCAATGCATGTCAAGATAATCTTTCTGGATTTTTCGAGAGCTTCGCGATGGTATAACATGCAAGTCAAGGTGATGATTTTCTATTTTTAGCAGGTACCCCGCATGCAAGCCAGTTTTCTAAGTTTTTTTGGGTTTTTTGAGATCTCCCGGGCAATATGACATGCAACCACGTCCGACAATCAATTGATCACTTTTTCAGGCACTTACTATTTTTAGCAGGTTCACTCCAACAGTCCCAGATCTTCAGTTTCAAGAGCAGAGCAATTCAAAACAGAAACGGAGTTGAACGGAGGTCAGTTGAGGCACATGCAAGTGAAATTAGGGTTTCCAACTTTGGTGCCTAAAATGAGGGGCAAAATTCGAGAAAAATGAAAAACGGATGTATCCCATTGTGATCAACATCCTTCAAGGAGTCTACTGGTAAAATTTGAGCACAATCTACGTACTTACTATTTATAGTAAGTCACTTCCAGAACAAGGCTAAAAATAGCAAGTGAGCACGAAAAGCAAGTGTGAACAGGTCAAATAGGTCATGAGGATCACTTTGGGCAAATTTCAAGTCAAGAGGAGTTGCAAAAGTTCGAGAATCAAGGATTTACTAAAAATAGAAAGCGAGGGCGAGCAGGTTAAAAAAAAATTGGCTATGTGTTCAAACACGCCCAAGTGAGAAGCAGAAAGGCACAAAAATTGTCTAAGTCATGAAAAATGGCAGGAGACCCATCAAAATGCGCCCAAGGCATGGAAAAGCTAAAAAGTTTCTAAGTTACAAAAAGTTGTCTGAGACCCTCTTAAATGCGCCCATCATGAGCAAGGATGAATGAAAATTTTCTAAGGCAAAGAAAATGGCAGTTGCCCCCTCTAAATGCGCCCTAGGTGCCAAGGTAGTTGTAAAGAACCGAACCACGTTTAATTTTGATTAATAAGTATCCGCTGAATAGCACTCAAACCAAAACGGCGACAACCAACTGCAAGAACGACCGATCCCACAGTGGCGTGTTATGGCATCAAACGCAGATCCTACCACGAACTATAACCCCCACCGCAATTCCAGCAGATGCTGGAAAGCATGGCGGCTCCAGTGATCCCCTGCTGTCAACCGGCAACTCAAACCGCTGGAAAGCGTCGGTGAGATACAGCCATGCGGTCAAAAAGGAACCGTACGCAAGCGATACCTGACCACAAATAATATGAGTCACAATGCAAAGTTCCGGAATGTAAATAAGGTTAACCTCTTCCACTTATTCAGCGGGTATTACAATGAGTAAAAGTAGAAGATAGGTGAGAATGCTGACAGTACTACTGTTCAGCTTACAATGAATTAGAGTGCCTGCCAAGAACAAGAGATTAGAAGCTCTCCAATACTGCAATAATGGAATACGATCTCTCCAAAGTTTAATAAGACTTCCCACTCACAAACCCTTCACCAAAATGCATTTACCTAAATCTGATATGACAGAACATGGACTGAAAATGCATAATCAGCAACACAAAACCCTACTAAAATGCTCGTAACTCGCACTAGACTCACCCGAATGACTCCAAATCAAATGCATTAGCTTCCTATCATGATGGCGCCCAAGTAAGAACCATGAAACTGACCCAAAAGCTTGTATCTTTTTGGCACGAATTTCAAGAAGACTTTGAATGGTACGGCCCTTGAAGGAGGGCGACTTGGCTTCTATAAAATCCAATATTTGATAATAAAATCTGCAAATTTGTCAAGAGGGGCGCCCTTATCAAAGAGATACAATGAGACAATACCCAGAATGAGATTATTTTTATTTTCTGATGTATGAGCAAAAACAACATTCAGCTATACTGAATCAGCAACTCCAGAATTTTACTATAATGCAAGAAACTGAACTACAAATGCAAAACAATTGCTACAATGCAAAGCTCACTACAAAATCCACTCAACAACAAGCTAACATCTCCACTAGTTGCTATCTTTCAAGCAAGAAGTGGAGCCAAGGCTAGGAGGCATACATTCCTCGAAGCAATCCTGATACCATTCCGGCAGCATAACTTTACTGAAGACATAAGATATCCAACTGAAGAGCAAAGGCCTCATTTTATAAGCTTGAGAAGAATCTTCTAGAAGCATCAAGAAGACGCCCTAATTTTCAAATTTGAATTCTTCTTATTTCCCTCCTTGGATGGCGTCCCTTTCTCAAAGCTATATTTTGACTTTAAAATAAATTCCTCATCAAAGTTGGTGTCCCCTTTCCAAGCATGATTTTAGACCTTTTGAAAATATTAAATTACCTCCTATGAGGCGTCCACCCATGAAGACCACCCTTTTAAAACAACTTGAAGTGATGCAACTAGGCCAAGGGGTCAATATTAAAATATAACATTATTTAAATCAACTTAACTTATCTCTCCAAAATGCATCCCAAGGCCAAAAATGAACAAACCAACTGAACTGGCTGAAGAAGAGAGCCAACTGCACTGAAAACCACAGGACCACTGCCAGAAATAGAATTTACTAAAAATAGTAAATTCCAGAAGATGCTCGGATTGCACTGCAAGTCATACCACTGCGAAGCTCTCTGAAAACCCAGAAAGAATCCGCAATTCAATCTCCAAATTTCGAGCAACGACAACCTCCAAAACGGGAAACCCTAATTTTACCCTCTGAGTAGCCTACGGGTCTCTGGAATAGGCCAACGGTCAACTGAATTGATCACGCTCATGAAGGGGACATTACAATAGTATGCTAGGTGAAAATTTTGCTAAGGTATTGAAAGTGGAAGTTGACCCCTCCAAATGCGCCCTAGGCATCATGGAGAAGTTGAAAATCTCTAAGGCATGGAAATGTGAAACAGGACCCCTCAAATGCGCACTCAACATGAAGAACACCCATCCAAATGCGCCCAAGGTAGTATGTTGGAGAAAAAGTTTCTAAGGCATTAAAATGAAACTACCAACCCCTAAATGCGCCCAAGTTAAGAGGAGATGCATGAAAGTTCTAAGGCGTGGAGAACAAAAGTAGACCCCTCTTGATGCGCCTAGAGATAAAAGCTCCCCACTTTAAATGCGCCCTCAACATGATGCCATCTAAACACGCCTCAAGGAAGTTTGAAAAGTTCCTAAGTCAAAAATTGCTTGACCCTCCTCCAAATGCATCCATCTTGAATAGGGAGGTGTTTGAAATATTTTCTAAGGCAAAGAAAAATGGCAGTGGACCCCTTCGCATGCGCCCAAGATGCTAGGGAGGAATAAGATAAAAAAATTCCAAGTCATGAAAAATGGAAGATGACCCTATCAAATGCGCCCAAGATTGGAGAAGTTACAATGAACATTAGTGAAAAATATTTTCAAGAGTGAAAAATTAAATGAACCCCTTCATGTGCGCCCATGAATAAATAAAGTTGAGAAATATTTTCTAACAGGAGATATTTTTTTTAAAGTTGGGGGGCCTAGAATATTTTCTAAGGGGAAAATAATTTTTGAAAATATTACGCCTTGGCTTGTGATTTTAAAATGGACGCCTGGCTTATGATTGATAAAATTTTCTAAGAGGAGATAAAATTGTCTAAGGCTCGGATGGGAAAAAATTTTAAGGGAGAGGGATGAAATGAAATGCACCTAAGTCATTGAGATAATTTTTTTTCCTAAGGCGCAGGATTTATTCCAAGGTGTGAAATTTTTTTAAATGCTCCCGAGGTGAAGTATGCCTATGCCTGAAGGGTGAATTTTTTCGAAATGTTAATGGGGTAAAATTTTCAAATATTTGAAATAACAATTGTTGCAAATTGCCAGAGGAGGGAAAAAATCGAACTTTTCCAGAGTAGTGGAGGAGAAATTAAATGAGTTTGCTAAAATAAGCCTCCTTCTAGAAGTCGAAATATTCTCAGACTCAATTATAAGAGCTATGAAAATTTTCATTTCTCCTCACCAGCTGCAAGTGTGAATTTGAAACTCAGAAGGTGAAGAAAATCGAAGTTGGACAGAAGTTATTAAAGAAAGCAAGGAAATTTCTAAGTGTTGAGAAGATATTGATATTGCTGAAGAGTATTGAGGTTTAAAGTCAGAATTTTAGTGCTGGAGCTCTTCATTTTCAAAGTTTGCCCCACTCTTTGGCAGTCTCGAGGTGATATTTTTTTTCTAAGTTAAGTTTCTAATTAATATCTTTTATTTTTGCAAGATGGCTGAAGTAAACAGAGGAGCGACTACAAGAGCAAACAAGGCTGCAAATGTTGAATCCAGCAAAGCCAGAGTATCCAGGCAAGCAATGATCAAGATGTTAAGCAAGCCATTTCTTCCGGAGTCAAAATTTACTTCGAAGTTGGGAGAGCTAAGTGACACAAATCTTGGCTCATTCAATCTGGGAGCACTCCGAAGTCGAATGCATGGGATAGGTGACTATCCTCCGTCAGTCACACCGCATAATATTGTGAAGAGTGGACTTTATGCAGCTGTTGGTTTTCAGCCAGCCATTCGATGTCCAAAGTTGATCATGGAGTGTGCCAATTGCTACAAACCATAGCGGAGAACGATTGTTTCACCTGATGGCAAATTGTTTGTCAATCTCACGCCTGAAGCCATCGGAGAGGCATTTGGAATTCTTGCTTCTGAGGAGATGATTTACAGAACAAGGGAAAGGGCTGAAAGAATGTATGCTTCTTCTTTTGAGAGGTGTGCAGGATTGATAAATTTTGTTTGGATGCAGAAACCCAGGCCTACTCGCACCACGCTACCCAAGCAGATAATTTCAGATGATGTAAAACAAGAATATTGTGACCTGATTATGATGCTCAGCAGGGTGAATGGAAGTCCCCAATCATATATCTTTGAGTCGTGGATGTTCTACTTTATCAGCATCGTGTTAGAAGGCAAAGACTGTGTAGACTGGGCGAGGATGATAAGTGATAATATACACAAACAGTTTAGAAATTTGAGAAGAACAAAGACCTTTTATATGAGTTCATATGTGATTTATATGCTGGCCCGAATGACAAAATACAAGGGATTATCTTATAAGGAGCCAATTGGGTGTGGTCCCGAGCAGTTTAAGATTCATGAGGCTTGCCCGCAGTTGCACCTGAATAGCACCTCTCACTACAAAAGAGTTAATCATGCCTTCACGATGCACATAACCAAGACTCTTCAGCGAAGAACTCATCAAAGAATATCAAAGGAGGCTCAGGAGCTGATTGAGAGGTATGGATGTTGGTTTATCCAATTTCCGAAATTCACATATATAAGGCTACAGGGGTTCGCATCATATCCTTTCAGATTGCCAAGATACCCCACGAACAGAATATTGATGCTAGAGATATCTAGGCAGCTCATTGCCTATGATAGAATTCAGAAAAAGAAGAAGAAAGGAGGACTAGACTTCCCTATCGTCATGGGAAATTCAGATGAAGTTTGTCCCACCTTGCAAGCAGCCAAGGAAGCTGAGGATGAGTTGCAATTTTCCACCTCTCGTACCACACTTGCAGGCAGGATTATGATCCTTACAGGAATATCAGAGTGGTGTTGACTGAGGAGTTTAAACACAAGGCACATATTGAGGATTTCTGGGCTAATGCGGTGGATGATGCTAAGATTAGGAGAAGGATGTTTTCCATGATACCTTTGAACATGATTAGATTGTGAGAGATTATTCTAGTCCCAGACCAAGTGGATGAGGACGTGAATGTTATGTAGCCTAATTATGAGACAGTCAGAAATACAGCAGTCCTTCTTCTTGATTGGTCAAAGCCGAAGATTGCAGATTTGGACACATTATGCATACCAATGTTGACATTTACGAGAAATTGGGTGGACAGGCATGTGAACAGACTTAAGAGCAGGTCAATTCCTCTCACTTACAACTTGATGGGTGACCAGAGGCCGCCAACAGTTAGAAAAAGGAAGTAGGTCGCCCAAGCTTTGGAACCATGAAGGGAGGAACAAGTTCAACAGGTGCCTCAGAGAGTTAAGGAAGCATCATCCACACCATCAAGGGCTCGCTCTCCAAGTGTACAGGGGGTCTCATTGTTTGCAGACCAAAGAAGTAGATTGAATGAAGAACAAGAGTTAAAGGAAGCAAATCAGCCACCCCGTAGGGAGTCAGTTGGTCAAACTGCCAATGCGCATAGAAGAGCAAACCAGCAAGAAGAGGAAGAAACAGCAACAGGCACCCACTTCCAACAATTCATTGAAGCAGCTTTAGAGGATGAGACTACTATGGGGCAGGAGGCTCAAGTTTCAGGAGAAGATACCCAGCATACGGAGATTGATGAGCCTCATCAGAATGTTAATAGAGAAGAAGTGCATGAAGAAGAAGCAAGAGAAGAGCAGCCACTTATTGTTTGTGACCCGCAGCAGGCAGTGCCGAATTAGCTAAGAGAAAGAATGAGAAGGGATCCTATTGAGGAGACTGACTCGGCGATTGAGATGGAGGAATTCCTCAGTAGAATCAGTGCACCGCCAAAGAAGAAGGCCAAAAAATTCTCAAAGATTTCTACGGATGAGGATGGTTCTCGCACACTGTATGTGGCCGTTCCCAGGATTGAGTGTGATCGAGATGATGCCGTTCTGGAAAATCATGTGGTCACCACTATGGAGTTAGGCCGCCCTACAAGGGCTCAGATAATTGAGGAGTGTGACAACTCCTATCAGGCACTCAAGGACAGGTTGCTCTGAACCGAAGGAAAGTACAAACAATTGAAGAGGGAGCATAGGACGTTGGTTGGTTACGTGCAGCACTTAGCCCGTCCGTGTGGGCAAGAGAATCCAATAGTTGACCTTCCAGCGGAACTCCTGAGAGAATCAATTAGCCGCCTGGAGAATTTGAGGAAGATGGCTCAAGAGGCAGATAAGTGGGTTGGCAATGTTCGCACTGACACAGAGAAGTTCATGGAGGATCTCGTTCATTCTTATCAGCAGGCCTCTAGCATTCTGGCGCGCATGGACACCATTGATTAGGCCTGGAGCGAAACCCATATCTATCAGACTAAGACTGTTCTTTGTTTAAAAGTTTTGATGAACATGCCCTTGTAGACTCTGGTGGAGGGAGGCGTGATACAGGAGGGTGACAGACATGACTTCACCAGTTGGTATTCTTCAGTAGTCACGGGCCGAGGTTTCTTCGATGTGGCACAGGCAAATTGGGCTAGAGTTAGAAAGGCTATGGGAAATATTCTGGAAGGAGTCCTGAACACACTTGAGTCTATATTTGCTAGAAGACTAACTTCGGAGGAGATGACTACAGATGGCCTAAGGAGTAGATTGGAGCCCTTCTTCTCAGACGTGAGATCATTTGTCCAGGTGGACTTCAAGAACATTTCAACCTTCTCCAACATTGTTCAGAGTACTCAAGATGCCTTAGTCGCTTGGAGAAAATCTTGTACTCAGCATGGGCAAATAGTCACGGTGCTTGAATTTCAGCTCAACCATATTCCACCTATTTCAATTCAGGAGGTTGACGCGGTGTTGGCCAGATTAGTCAAATTCGCGGTCAAAGAGGAGAATAGAAACTCCTTGTTGGATGATGACCTTCTAGAGGATGATGGTGGGCATTAATTACTCATTATGACTTCAGAAGAAAGTGGGAATCTTTTGCTCATTTATTACCCCACTCCTCTTTGTGGCAGTTTTTAGGGAAGAATCTTAATTAGGGCTTATGTGGCTCAATCTGAGCCCTTCATTGTAATTCAATCTGAGTCGTCCATTGGATTTGGGCATCTATAAAAGGGGCATCCCCCCTCATTTGTACATCATTAGAAGATAGGAACACAGGAAATAGAGCATAGAGAGATAGCATAGCATAGATTGATTGATAGCATAGCATAGATTGAAGAGGAAGGAAAGTTTTCAAATTGAATGCTTTGTAAGAAGTTATTGTGAACACTCCTATAATAAAGAGTTATCATTGCTTGTGGTTTCATCTTTTCTTGTGGGTAGCTAGCGAGACTTCTTCGTCCTTCCAATTCGCTTAGGATCTTAAAGCAAAGCTTAAATAGAGTACAATAGATTTTAATTCATGCACGTAGATAGTTGTGGAATGTGGTGGTTGAATTAAGCAAACTTCATTAATCCATACCACTAGCGGGCTCATTGATGGTGAGTTCGCACTGCGTGGTCAACTGGAATATTGTGGACTTAACTTTGATTATGGTTTACATGTTGGTATGCGTCGTTGTGATGGTATCTTTATGTTGAATCGTGATTTGAATACCTTTAGTTACTCCTTTGAAGATTGCACCAGTTTTGTGGAAGTTGTCCAAGGTGAGGCAAAGCAGAGCTTGGTTGAAGTTTGCAAGAGTTGATCTCCACATCCCGCGCCTAGGATAGACCATAGCATTTCTAATCCTTGCAACCATTCAATTTCCGCACTTTCTGGTTAGTTTAGGAAACTTGAACTTCACTGATAAATCTTCCGAATTTTCGAAAACCCGTTTTTCTGGAGTGAACAATTGTGTAAGTCCCCTTGAAATACCAACAAATCACATCAAACCAACTAAGACTATGTCCATTGCATAAAGGAACCTTGGAGTTGAATGCATGATCTTTTTCGCAATCTTAGCATGCAGGAGATTTTGATCAAGAGAGGATAGAGTGACCGTTGGGAACTTTATTCTGTGTTGGTGCGGTCATAAAAGACCTGTCAACAGGACCTGGAACACAAAAAAAATTAAATCTATACAACTTTTTTTTTCAATATCAAAATCATAAAAGCAAATCTTTAGCATTATCTTAAAGAGGCATATCCTTTAGTCCAGGGAGAGTATGAAGGAAGTGGCATTTGCTACCTATGGAGTTTAGGCAGCAGTATTTCTTCCGTTAAACTGCTGAGGGTTCCAATTCCTCCTACAAGCCTGCCCTTCCATTTGTGCATGGGGAATAGTGTTCCACTTCTCATTTGATGGTGCAAAATTTGCCATATGAAAATATTGCAGTGATTCTCCTTTTTGCAGCCAATTGATGCTTATTGTATTGGATAACCTTAGCAATCTCCATTCTTACTTTGTCATTAATTAGGAGTTCTTCAATGGTCTCTATTCAAATCAAAAGCCTTTGGTAACTCTACCTAAAGAGCTGTTGACAGTCAGCTTGCTTGTTGAGGCAAAATTGTCGACCAGACCGCACATTTGTAACCAGCAGATTTATGCATCTTTGTTGTGCAGCTGCACCTTGTGCTTCCTAAATCTTAGGAAGCACCTGCAAACCATCATATTTGCAAGTGAAATGTGGATGGAATGTCTTTGGATTCCAAGTGATTAGCATAAAATTATTTGGTTGCTTGAGGGTTTGTGTCAGTAGAAAGACATTGAATGAGGTTGTTTGGGGCTTCCTTGTACCAGCTGAGGCGAAGAGGACTTGTAGCTCTTACAGCCATGGGCTCAATACCGATGATTTCTGCTAAAGGGAAAGAGCGTATCTGGTAGCTAACGCTTGGGAGGAACCAGCAAACTGAGGTTGTATTTTTTCTTGTAAAGAGTTCTGCTGCAAGCACCTTAGTGGGCCAGTTAGTGAAAGCTATATGTTGTGACCTTTTCACACATCACCCCATTCAAAATGGGGTCCCCGTAATTTTTGCTCCATTTGGGTCTTTTGGCTTTGGTTTTGGGTCTGCCTCTCTCTATCAGTTCTTTCTATCTAGTGATGTACTTGCCATTTGCCCTAGATTTGAATTTTGGCTAAGTCTGGAGGGCTTTCTGATGAATTAGGGTTTACAATCTTCAGGCTACTTTGAGGTCAAATTGAGTTGGCTAATCGAATTTTGAGCTTAGCACTATTGTTAGGATGCTTCAAGCAGGCTCCCACTGAATTTTCACTGAATTCTGACAACTTGCTATTTTTAGTAAGTGCCAATTTGGGGCCTATTTTCTTGGGATTTTCAAATTCTGACAACTGCACTACACTTAGAACACTTAGAACTCACCACTTGCAAATTTTAAGCGCAAGCGGACAACTTACTATTTTTAGCAGTTTTGCCTTCAGGGGCCATTTTTAGGTTTTGCATGTTGGACTTTCAGATGCATGTCTGGAAATTCTTTGTGGGTTTTTCGAGACCTTCGTGGTGATGCAACATGCAAAATGAGATGATGACTTTCAACGATTCAGGTTTCAAAGGCTATTTTTAGGGTTTGCATGCAAGATTTCTCGGTAGCATGTCAGGGATATTCTTTATGAGTTTTGAGCTTCACATGTGGTAACAGCAAAGCGGAGTTGATGCACCTGAGGACTTATATTTTTTGTGATTATGCATTAGATCATTTTAAGGTTTTGAGATCTCTTTCCGAACCTGATGTGACATGCAAACTCGTCCATTGAAATTGGTCACTTTTGGACACTTACTATTTTTAGCGGGGATCACTCATGAGTACTTGACACTTTAGCATCACGAATAGGCAGCCACTTGAAGTAAGGTCAAGCGGAGATCACGGAAGCAACATGCAAGTCAGATTGGGAGTTTTCAGTGGGACCCAAATGGGGTAAAAGCGCCCGAGAATCAGCTTGATGTATCCCGCCATGTCAGTATCTCCAAGGGAGTCCTTTGCTAAAATTTGAAGGCTATCGACTTACATTTATAGTAAGTCTTGGCTTTCTGACTGTAAATAGCAGGCCAGCACGAGGCACCAGTGTGAGCAAGTCAAGCAAGTGACGAGGACCCCATGGAGCAAATTTTAGATCAAACGGAGTTGCAGAGGTTCAAAAAATCAAGCACTTACTATTTTTAGCAGGTCCATGCAGAGGAATTAGGGTTTCCTAAAAAGTAGGGCGAAACCCGAAAGTCACACAGAAGCTTCGTCCAGTGATGATCAACATCCTTCAGGCAATCTACACGCAAAATTTGAGCTCATTTTAAGCACTTATTATTTTTAGCAGGTTACTAAAAATAGCAGGTGCATGCAAGCATCAGGTGCCAACAGTTCAATCACGTCACGAGGATCAGGGCAAAACGAAAATCAAGCCTTCCGAAGCTCGAAACAACTCAAAATGTGAGCAGTGCAAAACTTTCTAAAAATAGAATGCTAGGGCAAGCTGAGGGTAACATGAACAATCCACCCTAAGTCAGACAAAAGCTTGAAAATCATCTAAATCTGATGAAATTGAAAGTAGCCCTCCTCAAATCCGCCCTAGCAACCTGGAAGAGCTCAAAATTTGTTTAAGTCTGGAAAATTGGAAGCTCCATGGGTGAAATGCGCCTAACCTTGAAGGGATGTGGTGAAAATTTAGCTAAGTCTGGCAAATTGAAGGCTTGACCCCTCAAAAGTGCCCAAGGTAAAGGAGAGTTGATGGAAATTTGATTAAGTCATTGAAATTGGAAGTATAGGAGGCTAAATGCGCCCAAGGAAGAGAGATGCTTGGAGTTTTTTCTAAGTGTTGCAAACTTGAAGTAGGGACCCCTAAATGCGCCCTAGTGGAGAGTTAGCCTTGAAAATTTTCTAAGGCAAGAAAACTGGAAGTAAGTACCTCCATATGTGCCCAACAATCCATGATGACATCAAATTTTTTCTTAAGCACCCAAATTGGAAGTAAGGCCCCTCATATGCGCCTTGACTTTGAGGAGGGACAAGAAATGTTTCTAAGTTGAAACTTGAAGTTCACCTTGTGAAACGCACCCATCTTGGAGAATTGAAAGCTTAGCCTAGTAGATGCGCCTTCAACTTGAAGTGGCCCCTCTCATATGCGCCTAACATGGCAAGGTATAAGGAAAATCATCTAAGTATGGGAAATTGGAAGTATACCATGCCAAATGCACCCAACATTGCATGATGACTCAAAATTCTTCTAAGGCAAGAAAACTTGAAGTAGCTACCCTTAAATGCGCCTAGCATGACAAGGAGTGAAATTTTCTAAGGCATTGAAATTGAAAGCACAACCCCCATAAGGGCGCCCAAGATGGCAAAGTGATGAAGGAATTTTTTCTAAGGCAATAAAATTGGAAGTGCAAAGGCTAAATGCACCCAACTTGAGCAAGTGATTGGAAAATTTTGCTAAGTGGAGAAAATGAGAGGAAGACCCCTCAAATGCGCCTAGCTTGAAAGGGGAGATGGAGAAATTTTCTAAGTGTTTGAGGATGAAAGTTCACCCCCTTGAATGCGCCTTAGCCACATGGGTGAGTTTGAAAATTTATCTAAGGCATTTAAAATGGAAGTATGACCCTCCATATGTGCCCAAGCCTAGGAGAGTTTGAAAATTTGACTAAGTCATTAAAAGTGGAACCACAGAGGGTCAAATGCGCCTTGAGTAGCTTGGAGAAATACTTTGAAAATTTTCTAAGTGACAAAATGAAAGCTCCCATCCCCAAATGCGCCCTAGAGAGAGAATGAAAGTTGAGTTGTTGGAAATTCGACCAAATGATGGAAAATGCAACCTCAAGGTGGTAGATGCGCCTAAGTTGAAGTAGATGAATAAAAAATTTCTCTAAGGCATTGAAAATGAAAGTGCCACCTAGCAAATACACCCATGGTTGAGGAATTGAAATGGACATTAATAAAAATTATTTTCCAAGGGTGGAAAAATTAAATGTACCCCTTCATGTCTATACATGAATTAATCAAGTTGAGAAATATTTTCTAAGGGGAAATATTTTTCTTAAGGTCTGGGGGTCTTGGAAAATGTTTTGAAGAGGAAATAATGTTGCCTTGAAATTTTAAAGTGTTGGAGGTTACAAATGGTGAAATTTTCCAGAGGAAATAAAATATGCCTAAGTATGAAGATGAATAAAAAATTTCTAAGGCATTTAAAAATAAAATCTCTTGGCATATTCAAACTGAAGTGCGCCCTTGTCAAGAAAGGAAATATTTTAAGTGTTGAAGATAATTTTAATAATTTTTCCAGAAGTTTTTGAGCCAACTGAATGTTACATGCTATCAACTAGGAAATTTCAAATTTTTCAAGGAGCAAGGAATCTCCAGCAATAGAAGATTCTATGACGACTGTGCATAATCTTTGTGACAACTCGCTAGTCATCTCTCCCGAATTGGAAAATTTCTAAGTAGTGGAGGAGTGAATTAAAAGCAATTGCTAAACTGGGCGCCATCTCTCAATTATATAAACTCTGAAGCTATTCATTTTTTCTTCACAAGTTGCACAGGTGAAATTGTGAGAGTGCTGAAGTAAAATTGTGAGAAGTGCTGAGGCTAAAGTAAGTGCTACAGAAATACTAAAGTGGGTAAATTGAGTGAGGATTTTTCTAAGTGATGGAGTAGTGTTGCCGAAAGTTCTAAACGTGGAGTTTGAAGTTTGAATTTCGAAGTCAGAATTCCCGAGGTTTGGAGTTAGAAGTTTAGTGCTGAAGACGTTTTATTTTGAGGCTAACTCCATATTTTCCAGCCCTCTTGTGGTAATTTTATTTTTAAATCTGAATTGTAATATTCATATTTTATTTGCAGATGGCTGAAATTCAAAGGGGAGAGGTTGTTGAAACGAGCAAAGCTGTAGGCAGAGTTGGAAATGCAGAGGCGAATAAAGAGAATGCATTGAAGCAAGCAATTATCAAGCAGCTAAAAGATCTTTTCTTCCTGTGTCAAAGTTTGTCTGGAAGCTCAATGGGTTGACTGACACCAACCTTGGTTCGTTCAACCTCGAGGCATTCATAAGGAGAATATACGGGCAGGCTGGTCATCATCCATCAGAGACATCGCACAACATCGTGAGAAGTGGATTGTATGCAGCTGCTAGTTTTCCACCAACAATTCGATCTCCTGAGTTAATAATGGAGTGTGCAAATTATTATAGGCCAAACCACCGAACGATTGTCTCTTCGGACGGCAAGTTGCTAGCTAACTTCACACCCGAGGCTATTGGAGAGGAGTTCGAGATTCCAGCTGTGGAGAGAATGTTGTACAAGTCAAAAGAAAGGGTTGATAAAATGTACGCCTCATCTTTCGAAAGGTGTGCAAAGAGAATTAATACATCATGGATGAGGAAGCCAAAACCTCTTGGTGCCAAGTTGCCTAAGCAAATTATCTCAGAGGAGCTGAAACAAGAGTACTGTGATTTAATCATGATGTTCCCCAAGTGAATGGCAGCCCACATGTGTACGCTTTTGAGCCTTGGATGTTCTTCTACATCAGCGTAGTGTTGGAGGGAAAAGAGTATGTAGATTGGGCAAGAATGATCAGCGACAATATAGAAGAGCAATTTAGAAGTTCGAGGAGAACAAAGACATTTTATATGAGCTCGTATGTCATCTATATGCTGGCTCGAATGATGAACTATAAAGGATTGACATACCAGGAGCCAATTGGATGCGGTCTCGATCAATTTAAAATCCATGAAGCTTGCAAGCAGCTGCATCTGACAAATACCTCCAACTTCAAGAGATTGAATGATGCTTTCACTATGCACATCACAAGGACTCTTCAACGAACAACACAACAAAGAATATCCAAAGATGCACAAAAGTTGATTGAAGAGTACGAGTATTGGTTTATCCAGTTCCCAAAGTTCACTTACATAAGGTTGTCAGGGTTCAATTCATACGCCTTCAGATTGCCAAGGTACCCCACAGACAGGATGGTAATGCTTGAAGTGTCTAGGCAACTCATTGCCTACGACAAAATCATAAAGAAAAAGAAGAAAGGAGGATTGCACTTCCCTATTGTTATGGGAAATTCACTTGAGGAGTGCCCATCTTTGCAAGCAGCCAAGGAAGCAGAGGAGGAATTACAATTCTATCACCTCACACTCCACACCAGCTGACAAGATTTTGATCCTCACCGAAGTATTGGAGTGGTACAGGGTGAGGAGTATAGTATAGGCACAGGGCTCATGGGTGAATGCAGAAGATGAAGCTGAGATCAGAAGGAGGATGTTCTCTAGGTTACCTCTGAAATTGATCAAAGAATGTGAGGTTGTCCAAGTTCCAAACCAAGTGGATGAGGATGTCAATGTTACACAACCCGATTATGAATCAGTGAGAGGCACACCAGTCCCACCACTTGATTGGGCAGAACCGGAGATCACGGACTTGGACACGTTGTCTATGCCGGTCTTGACATTCACAAGGAGCTAGGTGGATAGACATGTTCACAGGCTTAAGAGCAAATCAATTACCCTCATGTACAACCTCATGGGCGATCAAGGGCCACCGACATCAATAAGGAAGAGAAAACAGGCCGCCCAAGCTACAGAGCCACAGGAAGAGGAACCAATTCAGCCAAAGCCTTAGAGAACGGAGGAAGCATCACCTACACAGCTGCTGACTCACTCTTCAAGCATCTGAGAAGTTTCATTATTTGCGAGTCAAAGGCAAGAAATGGAGGTCACTCAGCCATTGCCTAGGGAGCCCGATAGTCAGAGTGCTAATGCTCCTAGGAGTGCTAGCCAGCCGGATGAAGATGAGGAAACAGAAATAGACACTCGCCTGGATCGTGGGATTGAGGCAACCTTTGAAGATACTACAAAGCCCGAAGCTCAGGGTTTTGAGGAAGACAGGCAGCACATGGAGACAAATGGGCCTCAACCAAATGTTGTTGAAGAGGAAGTTTGTGAAGTAGAAGCAACAGAGGAGCAGCCACTTATCATCTGCAACACTCAGCAGGCTACTCCAAATTGGCTCACAAGTGCAATAAGAAGAGATCAGCAGGATGACATCGACCCAGCAATAGAGATGGAAGAGCTCCTTAATAGAATAAGCGGGTCACCTAAGAGGAAAAGAGCCAGAAAATATTTCAGGTTTGAAACAGATGAGCCTGGTTCCCGCACTCTTCATGTTGCGGTTCCAAGGGAAGAATGTGATCAAGATGAAGCAATGCCTGAGAATTACACGATCACTACAGTTGAACTAGGACGTCCTACTGGAGCACAAGTGATTGAGGAAGCTGAAAACTGCTTTCAGGCATTGAAGGATAGACTGCTTCGGAAAGGAAAAAAATACAAGAGGCTAAAGAAAGAGCATAAGGTGTTAATTGGCTATGTACAGCATCTAGCACGTCCATGTGCTCGGGAAAATCCAGCAGTGGATCTTCCAACCGAGCTTCCATGAGAGTCAGTTAGCAGGCTCGAGGAAATGAAGAGGGCAATTCAGGAAGGAGACAAGTGGGTTGGCAGTGTTCGCGTTGAGGCTGAGAGATTCATTGAGGATCTTGTCTCCTCTTTCCAGCATGCCTCCAGCATCCTCACTCGTATGGAAAACATTGAACAGGTATGGAGTGATACTCACATTTTTCAAGACAAAACTATTCCACGCCTAGCTGCTCCGTTGCATATGCCAGTGTAGACTTTGATTGAAGGAGGGGTAATTCAGGCTGGAGATAGATATGATTTTCCCGGCTCGTATTCCGCAACATTCACTGGACGAGGTTTCTTTGAGATGGCAAGGACAGAGTCAGTCAAGATCAAGAAGGCCATGGAAAACATTCAAGAGAGCATCTTCAACATGCTCGAGGCATTGTTCGCAAAACGGCTAACTCCTGAGGAGGTGACGGTGGATGGTTTGAAGGGTAGATTGCACCCATTCTTCTCCGAAATGAGAATATTTGCTCAAGTTGACTTTGAGAATATCTCCACTTTCTCATCATTGCTTATTCTAGTTTCCCTTGTTTCTGAATCTGACTGTTTTTTTGATTGTTTTGTGTATTTTTGGTTTTTTGACTATTTTTGGGTTTTTTGCATGAATGAAGAAAATGGCGATTTTGCAATAAAATAATATAAAATCTAAATAAATTCTTACAACTCTGAAAATAACAGAATCTATTGGAAATACTGATGCCAGTCTATTTATTATTCCTCTGGAATGATTACAAATAGGATCCACTAACATGCAAATAAAAAGGCAATGATATTTTATTGAAAACCTGGAAATCGCAGCAATAGATGATCTTCTGGAGATGGTATGGCTGAGATGATTGAGCCCTTTCTCTTGCGCCAGAAGGAAGGAACAACTGCTAATGATATATGCGCCTCTAACTGTGAAGTCTGTCTGCCAAGAATGAAGGCGATTTACCTTGAGACAAAAGTACGCCTCTTTCACAAATGGTACGGCCTGGTACAAAAATGTACGGACTGGTACACAGGAGCAATAAATGAAATAGTACGGCCCTTCTAAGAATCTCCAAATCCAAGTAAAATAGGCGCCTTACTGTAGAAAACTCTTCTGGATAAAAATCTCTCTGAAAACCTGAAGATATAAACCTCTGTGAAGCTCTGTAACTTCTTCTGAATGAAGAAATCCCTCTGCCTGGCAATAAATCGGAAGATATTTCACAACCTCTGAATTGCTTTCACTGGAGATGGCACGTTCCCCAATGCTCTGAGACTGAAACCCTTGGCTTCCGTGCTCTAGACGAAGACTTAATCAATTTTCAATAATCAATGACATAATGGCTCGATTTTCAATGAAAATGTCTTATACTCTTGAAAAGTGCGAATTCCTTAAAAATAGGGATCATTAAATAATTCGACTTCTTATTTTAATTCTTTTCAATAGTCTTCGATGTAATTTTTTATTATAAAATATAATCACAACCAGCCCCTTCCATGATGGGCGACCCCTTCACTTAAGTTATAATATTAAAATATTATAACTTATATTATATGCTCAATTTAATTAATATTTAATTAATCAATCAAATATTAATAACTCCCTCAAGAAACGTCCGATGCACGAACCGTCTGAAGTTGGCAAACCAGGGAGTGATTACGCGTGAATCCAAGCATCTTGCTAAAATAGCGAGTGCCTCTCACGGTGTCAAATCTTTGCTGAAAATAGCAACTTCCGGTGGGTGTCAGAATGAGCCCGAGCGAGAAGCCAGGCTGGTCGTCGACAAGCTGAAGGTGAGCCAAAGCTCATAAACCCTCTATCCATCCTGTCGGCCTCACGAGGGTGACATAATAGGCTAATCATTGCTCACGAGAGATGTCAATGAAAGGGACATGACACCATTGTAAAGCACTGAAAGGGGAGAAGTACGCCGAGCTTGGAGAAAATCTTGTATCCGGCAGGAGCAAACAATTGTCATCCTCGAGTATCAACTTAATCTTACTCCAGCCATTTCTGAGCAGGAAGTTGATGCAATGCTGGCCCGGTTTGTTGCTTTCGTGGTCAAAGAGAAGAACAATGGGAACAGGATCCTGGATGAGAATCTTCTAGAAGGGTAGTGGGCATTAATTGCCCATAGTGGTCAAAGGAGGAATCTGTCATTTTGTGCTCATTAATTGCACCACTCCTCCACCTCCTGGCAGTTACTAGGGCAGAATCTAGTCTAGGGCTGATGTGGCTCAATCTGAGCCATCCATTGTATTTCAATCTGGACCGTCCATTGAGATTGGCCAGCTATATAAAGGGGCATCCCCCCTCATTTGTACCTCATTAGAGATTAGATCATTGATAGACAGACAAAGTAGACATTCTAATAGAGCAAAGGGATAGCTTA
>VDFB02036455.1:0-10337 GCA_007258455.2 Sequoia sempervirens
TTTGATGATTCACAATCAGTCATTAAGAAAATAAATGGAACATATCAAGTGAAACATGACAAATTATCAAAATACAAGGATCTCACAATGAATTTGTTAGAGAAGTTTGATTCGTACACCATTGACAACATCCCACAAAAATATAATCGACATGCAGATGCAATGGCGAGTTCTGGCTTCCCTTATATCTCCTCAAGATCCTTCAAAAGACTTCACATTTATTGTGCATACAATTATGAAACCATCAATAGAATATAAAATGAAAGAAGTCTTATCATCTACCATGGAAATCTCTAGTGAATGGTACACACCAATTTTCAACTATTTAAAGGATGATAACTTTCCTAAGCTGACAACTAAGAACACTCAAGCTTTCCTTCAGAAGCTTGTGTCTAAATATATAATTCTTGATGACATGTTGTATTGGAGGTCCTTTCATGGTCTCTTGCTTAGATGTCCTAAATAATCTAAAATTCCATTTGCACTTGAACAGGCTCATGCAAGTGCTTGTGGGGTGCTTGTGGGGTTCATTTTGGATGAAGAAAATTAGTTCAAAAACTAATCCGCATAGGATACTATTGGAGACATATCGAACAAGATTTCTTTGCATATATTAAGAAATGTCATAAATGTCAAGAACATAGAAATTTGATTCATGATTATACCTCCAAAATTCATTCTTAAATTCCTATTTGGCCTTTCTCAGTGTGGGGCCTGGATATCATTTGAAAAATTTCACCTCCTTCTGTCAAACATACATTCATAATCACTACAATAGATTATTTCCCAAAATAGGTAGAAGCTATTCCTCTTCATTCAAAAACTGCTAATGTGATATTTTGTTTGAACATATTGGAACACATTATTTCTCACTTTGGACTTCCTTTTGCATTAGTTTCAAACAATGGGAAACCATTTAAGAATAATGACATGAAGAATTTCTTAGAAACATTTAACATCCAACATCGATTTTCAACACCATACTACCTGCAATCTAATGGTCAAGCCAAATCAACTAATAAAACCATTGAACAAATCTTAAAGAAAATGATAAGAAAACATAATAAGGATTGGCACACATAGCTAACATATGTGTTATGGGCCTATCATACAAATGTTAGATTATCCACTAGGACTACCCCTTATAAACTTGTCTACAGAACTAAGGCAATAATGCCCTTAGAGTTAGAGTTTCCTACATTAAGAATCATTCTTCAAGTAATTAGTGATGATAATATTTATAAGGAACAATGATTGCATCAACTTGAAATGCTTGACAAACAATGTATTAATGTTCTTGAGCACCTTCAAGCTTACTCTAGAAGGAAACACTGTAGTTATAATGATAATGTCATCCCTCATTTATTCAATAAGGGTGAATTGGTGTTTATGTGAAAATCAACATAACTTGAATGCCACCCTGACTGAAAAAGGAAATTTCGGCCCTAATTGGCTTGGACCTTACAAAATTGATGAAAATTATGGGTCTGGAGTATACATATTAACTAAAATGGATGGTACACCTCTTAAAGAACCTATTAATGTAAAGCATTTTCATTGGTACTATGTCTAATATTCTTGAATAGTGTGAATAATAAAGTAGTGGTGTAAGAGTTAGTAGATGAAATTATATGCTCTCTTGAATTTCTTTATTCTTGAGAAACAATTATTTGTGTCTTTAATACTAAATTAATTATTTAAATTGATTTTAAATGTTTACTTTAAGTTTCATACTATTGAAGGTAATCTTGTATGTTGTTTTAGGTTAGATCCTTATGTACATAGGTGCATTTAATTTAGTATGGCATACTTTTAATCATAATTTCACATCTAAAAGAAACTAGAATAGTTTTAATTAGATCACATAAATCATGTTAAATCATGGAGACATTTATTAAATAGTCTTACAAAGATTATTTAAAAAATCACATTGTCATTTAACTTCAAACACATAAGCATAAATAATCAAACTTGAAATGATCATATATATCACAAAGTTTTGAGTACATGTCATCAACTATACAATGCTAGTGTGGCCTATGGCTACTAGATCCCTTAGGATTTGATGATCACATCTATCTAGAGATAGTTAATCGAGAGATAGTAGTATGTGATTGTGATTGTGAACTGATAAGAGCATCAAAAGAATACTATATACCATGTTCTTGTCAACAACTAAGGTCTCCCATCCAATGGCCTCTAGGTGCTCTAATATGCAATATTTCTCTACCTTTAGCCTAGATATCTTTGTATGGAGTCTCTCGACCTCTGTTGGATCTCCAGATGACCAAATCTCCTCATAAGTAGCATTGATTCAATCAACACGCCTCATAAAACACTAATATGTTGATCTCAATTTGACATAAGGCTCGAATAGCTCTGAGTCCTACTCCATGATGGGTGGAGGCACGTAGTCTATATCAACAACCTAATCAAAGACTAAGGGAGGCACTATCTCTCCAGCCACCTATCAATAGAGATCCTATAAATCTCTCATAGTCCCTACAAGATAGAAATCATAAATATAATTAGTACACCATGATATATATATCAAAAGCATAATTATGAAATCATAAATAAAGTATCATCACCTAAATCTCTAGCTGACTATGTAAAGATAGCCTCATCCTATGTAAGAGGTATGGAGGATGTGCTAGCCTCTACATGCTCTTGTGTGTTGGCACATGCCATGGATGTCGACTATGATCTGGTGACATGGGTGGGAGATGGATCTCTCAACTCATGGGTATATGGACCCTCATCAACTGTATCAATTCCCTCACTCATCTAATGCTCCTCCTCATCCTCCTCCTCTTCCTCATAATATAGTTCTTCCTCCTTGTCATAATTATCTCATATGCAAATAGGTTGGCAACCCAAAGCCCTGTATCCTTAGTTATCTCCTCCTCCTCATCCCTCTAATCTGGTAGTGGTACTACAAATCCTATAGGATGATCCATTAGGAATACAAGAGTTGGTCATGTTACTATCCATCAATCCTCATGTGAATCTACGGCACTGATGTCATTAGTTTCAGAGACTAGGGGCATGTCATGATCATCATCATCTAAGTCACTGGAGATGACATCGTCTAAAGTGAAACACCTATTTTCTCCTAGCCTCTGGGCACTCCACATTGATCGCTTATAAAATGGGTGTGCTATTGGTGGTCTATGTATTTGACCAAACTACCACATGAAATCATCATAGAAGAATGGTATTACTACATAATCATGTCTACCCAGTAGAAATCTATCCATATGCATCCTTCTCAACTGTCGAGTCTCTTTTGGCCATTGTGGTATCAGCTGGTAAGGTCTCCAAATGATCTCCTCTTTATCTAGTTGGTCAAATAAGACTCTCCAAAAAATGTAAGTATCCATACTACCATGACCACCTTAGTGGATAACTGAATGCGCGTGGGTATCTAAGGGTAGATATTGAAAGAAACCTTGTCGATTTCATACATGTAATATGCTCTAAGCACCACACATGCAGTAGCATACAATGTACCATGTTGTCCACCTCATGATATGAAAACCTCCCTAGATCATAATATAAATGTGCAACAATGTTATGGCTCCAAGAAAATACCATCTTGTGGTATTCCATCTGTTTGATCATGTGGACTAGGCCTTCATCCAGGTGTGCTCCCAAGCCATCAAGAATGAGTACTAGTGCTACTATTAAAATCATAATCCATCTTAGGAGTGAAGATCAAGCATAGAGTAGCCACGACAACTCAATGTGTGGCCCTACGATCTCCTCTTGAATCAGTCCTCCCAAGTAATATCCCACATAAACTTGCAATCATGCATATGACCAATCCCCTGCAAAGCACACGGTGTCACCATAGATAGGAACCCAAAGGATGTGATGCACGTCCTCTAGGGTGTCGTCATCTCGCCTATAGGTAGGTGAAATGTATAGGAATCAACATCCTATCTCTCAACCAACACCATCAGCATAATGTCATGGTGTACCTCATGGGAGGCATGAGGTATGCCTAGTAAATTTGGTTCTATGTATAATTTGTGTCTACCTATGATAAATGTTGAGACTAGGTCTTGTAGGCGACATAATTGTCTATCACTGAGATGTTGTTGTGATCGGGGTGGAATCTAATAAAAAACAAAAATATGTCCTATAAGCATTCTAAAATATTGAATCTATCTATCAATAATCAAAAGGTGTGATAAAGTTGTTCTAGTGTACATTTCTAAGGGTCCTAGACACTTTATTTCCCTTTTGGGACACTTTGCAACAAAAGGGGACACTTTGCGAAAAAAGGGGACACTTCGCAAAAAAATGGGATGCTTTGCAAAATTTTATTCTAGGTTCCTAAATCTATCTAGAAATACATAAAATATAAATTAAATGCATACAAAAAAGGGTAAGGTACAAAAAAATCAACTCACCTGATGCTGTTGCTCGCCTCAAGCTACCTTCTCCTACAGGACCTCAAGTCTTAGAGGTACATACTCTTTTCCGGCTTAGCATATTCAATCACTCTACAACAAAGTCAAACTACAAGAAGGTAAAATACAAAATTATTATACGTTACTTCACTTTTTACTCTTATATGTTCAAATTAGGTTTTACTATATTGGGAAAAAAGTGCTTTTCATTCAAACTAGCATATCAAGGGATAGCAAACTCTGTTTTCGACACCATTTTTTGTGTTGGAATCATGGTTCCTCTCCCATCATCATCAAATGTCTATCATCATGTGGTATGGTAGTTGGAAATACACTATGATATGAATTATCTAATTCGATGTAGATAGATCGCTACCTTCATTCTACCTCCATAAAGTAGGCAGAATCAAGGGGGGGCATACATCTACCCTCGAATTCAATTTCATAAAGAAGTTAGATAAGAGGATTTTTTAACAACTAATGAATCTATGTTGTAGGATGTGGCTACTAACATTGTGGTTTTGCAAATAGCTATAGTGGGGGCTTCATTCTCCCGCATCTTGAATGAATCCATATGAGTATCCTTTTTATGTAATGAAGTTTATTGTTTGGATTCCTTTAGCTTACATATGCACGTAGAGTCATATGGGTGCTAAAGTGTGTGCTAAATGTGGCGATGAAAATTGTACTCCCTTCTTTGGGATAGTACCCTTACATTAAATACACTTTATATCATCATTAATAGGCCCCTAAGACCCTTTATTTCAAATCTCAAGGCTTATTTCAACTAAAATCCTCACAAAATCATCAAAAGCATTAAATTTTCTAACAACACATCATTGGCCCACCTCAAAAAACTAGGGTGGGACTCATACACCACATTGGGCATATAAGTCCTCCTAGGTGGGACCCATATGCCACAAGTGGCGTATAAGTCCTGTGTGGCCCATTTTTAGGGTTTGAGTAGGAAATTCAAATTTTTAATTGATGTCGGCTTTTGAGATCTAATAAACATTAAATTAGTTGTAGTGCCTATATATAAACAAGATTATAACTCATTATTTTCAATCTAGAAGAGTGATTTCATGATCTAAGCATTCACAAGAGCATTCAAGTATTCAAGAACAAGAAAATTTGAAGTCTTGAAGCAACATTATAGTGTTTTTTTAGGTCTTCAAGCTCACTTTCATCCAAGATCTAGCATTTTCAAGGATTGATTATTGTTGCCTATGGTGAATCATTATGGATTCTAGGTTGAGAAGATGCAACTAGCCATCAATCCAAGCCTAATGACTTATTTCCTAAGTGATTCCATCCTCCATTATCATTCTAATTTTATCCTAAGGAATGTACATACATTATTATCGCTTATTAGGGTGATTAGAGATCTCCAAAAGTAAGCCATTTATCTTCATACTTTAATTCATGTATCTCATTCTAGCACAATAGGATATGGTTGCATTGCATTTCATATTTCCTAATCTTAGATACATCTAAGGTTAGGGATTATGTTCACAATTACATTCAATATCCATTATTTCTATCAAGGTTTAATTACCAAACTTGGCATTTGACCGAGGAAAACCCCCAATAAGAAAATCAACACTATATTTTATTTCGCATGTCTTTTTATAGGTACAAATCCAAAAATTAGATTAGGAAGATAGAGCAAAGATTTGAGGGTAGATCTAGACTTTGATTTTCCTTAAAATTAGAATGGGACTGATATACTAGAAATGGTGTATGAGTCCCACTACAAGAAAATTTCCAAATTTTTGAATATTCTAAGTCTACACTGCGAAATTCTTGTTCCATTCCAGAAACAATAGACTTGGACTGATATGCCAGAAGTAGTGTACAAGTCCCAGTGTGCCATAAATCTAGCTTTTTTAGCATTTCAGATCTTGTTTTATGCCTCTACAAATTTCTAGGTGCACATTTCTAGTTTCTCAACTCTCTATTGTAATTTACATTCATTTTTTGTCTTCTATTCAAGTCTTGCACATCATTAAGCTTCATAATTAGGTCTTGCATATTACTTTTCTTTCCAAGCCCTATCTTGGTGATGAACCCCTCTTTATTCATTAATCATACCCTAGGAAAACCCTATTGTAAGATATCTTTCCTTCATTCTACCCTTGGATCAAGATATCTCGAGGGTTTCCTTGAGTGAAATAAGAGCAGAAGTGGGAGAAACCCTATCTTATCAAAGGTAGAGAGAGCATACCCTCTTCCCATTTTTTTTTGTTTCAAAAATGTAGATATCCAAATGTATAGATGGGGTTATATTTTATCAAATAACACATTTATCATTAAAGGTAGGCTTTATTAACTATCAATACATAGTGTACTTTATAGTAGACATTTCACAGTGCACAAAGAGCATAGAATAAGAGTCTATATAGATGACAACACATTTTTTTTCTAAAGCTCCAAAATGGGCAACAAGGAATAATCATATTTGTAAAGAGGCTTCTACATTACAAAACACATTGTGTTTACAAAACTTTTGCATTGTGTTTATAGAACAATAATTCCAATACAAAATTAGGGAAGCCTAATGGCCATTGGACACAACTAATATCTTAACAAAACAGACATGTCATAGGCATGTAACATACTCATACCCAAGATTTTCCATGAAATGAAGATATACACATGTATAGATGGGGTTCTATTTTATCTAATAGAAAAATTTTCATTAAAGGTGGTCTATATTAACCATCAATACATAGTGTACTTCATACTACACACTTCCCAATGTAGGGAGAGAATGGAATAAGAGTTTGTAAATTTGAAAACACATTTTGTTTCTAAAGATCCAAAATGGGAAACAAGGAATACTCATATTTGTAAAGAGGCTTCTACATTGTAGATTGTATTAGGTGTTGTCATTATGTGTATCTTGTTTGTCATGTCAAAGGAGAGATAAATGAAAAATATTTTTTTTCCTTTGCCATTGATGTCAAAGGGGGAGAGAAGAAGCATGTGAAAAAATAAAAAATAAAAGAGAGAAGGAGAAGAAGCACATAAGAGATTATCTTCTAAGGGGGGGAAAACAGAAAAATGTATTCAGAGCTAGTATGTTATCTTTGATGGTTTTTCACATCATGTGTTACCATCAATGACAAAGGGGGATATTTTTGCAAGAATGCAAGTGTTGTGGAAATTTTGCAGGTTTTTTCATTGATGTCAACTGGTCAACTGGTTATCTACTAGTTTTTGTTGGTTGTATATGTCAAGGATATTAAGAAAATTGTAATAAAGATATGTTGCATGTGTTCAGTGGTTGCTCTAGTTTTTGGTCTAGATTTTCTCCTGTGGTTGTGCAATTCAGATATGATGTTCATGGATGTTAGTAGATGTTATATCCAAAGTTTTAGTTGTTGATTTGTTGTAAAGTGAAAGTTGTGTTCACCAATTGTGAACTATGGTTTTCTGTGTTTTTGGTTGAGGTTTGGGAGAAATTTTGTTGGTCCGGATTTCTCTTTGATGAATTCTTATGACTTTTGGTTCTAGATTTGTGTTTCCCTTGTTCTATTGAAGATAGTTTCAGAATTTGGAAGATTCATGCTTAATGGTTCTATGTGTTTTACACTGGATTGGTCAACCTTGTGTAAAATACTACTTTCAAGGATGATGAAGCATCTTGGATATTTTTGGGTCCCTTGAAGCATTTTTTTGGGTTTCCCTCATTCTAATTCCACCCTAGAATTTTTTGGCACCAACCTAATTTGAATTTAAATTTGGATGATCGACTTTTGATATGTTTCAAAGTTGAAGATGGTATAAATGCAAGATGAGTTAATGGTGAAGATTAGAGGCAAGAGTGAAGTAGAGTGATAAGAGAAAAGAGAAAGTGAAGTCTAGAGTGACATTTATTCTATTTAGTGAGTGTGTGTGTTGAGAGTGTGGTAGATCAATGTGAAGCTTAATGCTAAGTTTCTGGATGTAGTGAGCAGAAGGTGAACTCTATCATTCATGCAAGTGGATCAAGTGATTGTGGTGGAATATTTTGTTGCATTGGGATTTTAGTCTCTCTATAACAACTCTTCTTCGTATTATTTTTATCTCTATGGTAGTGAGCCCTCCAGGTTTCAACCCTATTGTACAGTGAGTCCTTGTTCTGGACAGTGAGTCCTTGTTCTAGAGAGTGAGTCCTTGTTCTGGATAGTGAGTCCTTATTTCAAGCAATGAGCCTTTTGTAATCGGTTTTGATATTCTCTATAGTGTGAGTTAATCCTCATCATAGTTTTTCCCTTGATGGGTTTTCCATGTAAATCTAGTGTTATTGTGTTTATGTGTTGGAGTTAAGTTTCTGCATTGACATTTGATGATTAATAATTTAAGCAATATTCAAAATTGGTTATGGTGATTAATTTAAAGGTTTAATTATATGAAAAATGATTCGGCCCCCCTCTTAGTTTTCCTATTCAACAACATACTCATAACCAATATTTTTCATGAAATACAAATATACAAACATATATATGGGATTCTATTTGATCAAATAACACATTTCTCACTAAAGGTGGAATCTATTAACTATCAATACATACTATACTTCATAGTCTTGGAGAGCATGGCATAGATTTTGTATAGTTGACAATTGACAATACATTTTGTTTCTAAAGTACTCAAAATGAAACAAGATATACTCATATTTCGTATAGGAAGCTTCTAATGGGGGTTAAAGTGTTCCAATAATTTTACCCTTTGTTTTCCTTTTTCCTTCACCTTTTCTACCATCTTGTCATTATTTGTCACATGAAGTATAGGTATTTGATGAAATGTAGTAGGAAAGTAAAATGATTAAGAAAGTGCCAATGTTGGTTGAAATGATAAATAATCTATTGCTAACATGGCAAGAAGTAATAAAAAAGCTGCTGAGATGGTTGAGGACGAGGACAAGGAGTGATCAAGTTGTTTTTGTTCATACTTATTTTTGAGGATAATACTTGTTAAGATTGTTTTATATTTCTGGCCAGTGCCCACTTGTTAGTTTTATCAAACTCATATATTTTTTTGTTTTATTGAACTTAAATGGTTTGTTGGCCATAGGCCATAAACAAACCATATGGACCTATCAGTGCTTGTTTTAGTATAAATATGTATAAGCCTAAAGACTTTGGATATATGATAATACAATATTGTCTTGCTATTCAAAATCATTCTAGATTCATCATATGCATGTATGACTAAGTTGAATTAAAAGAACGCCTTGGAATTTCTATCATCAATCGGCCAAGGAGGCAGGGCTCACTCCTCAGACCTCACATCAATTGGTGATTTTTTTGTAGTTTCATTATGGTAATTTTATGTGTGTGATTTGATTTCAAGTTTGTTTCTTTTCTGTACACAAGTTTAATTATTTACAGTCACATTTAATTCGGTTTTTTGTATGCAGATTTGATTATTCATAGTTATGTTTTTCAAGATTGGTTTCTTTACTCATTAATGTATTTTTTAATAACTTGAGGATTAAAGATTTGGTTCGTATAGATTGTAATTCACTATTGATAGCACATAATTTTAGAAGTATACTTTATTATTCTGTTATCACACTTTCTGTTACAATTCCTGTTACTATAATTCTTGTCACAATTTTTGGCATTCCTCCTATCTCAGTTTCTACGAGGAAGTAGAAACAACATAATCGAATCTAATTAGAATTTTATTGTGTAATTCTGGTTTTAATAATTTAAATAAGGATTCAAGAGTGTGTGTTGGATTGAAATAGGAAGATAGTGATCAAAGATAGGATTTTATTCATTTACAAATTGGGAAGTTTGTTTTGATTTGAAATTTAGATGAAAAGGTGTGTTTTAATTCAGCTTTGAAATGCATCCAACCCCCCTTAGTTCATTAGTTTCAACCCTTAGGTAAATTTCTGCAATACCCTTCACAAGTTTACGACTC
>VDFB02036456.1:0-100755 GCA_007258455.2 Sequoia sempervirens
TATGACATTGGGGCACATCATGCCTTCCCTATCACATAGTGTACTTGCCAATTACACATCTTTGCATGTCATGCATCATGCCTTATTATTGGGTTACTCATACATTATTTGTGATTCTTTCCCATTACACATTTTCCCCCTACATTGCAATATGTTTCCCATGTTGGGGAAATTACCTTAACATGTGCTCTCACTATCATATTTTACACTATTGAGCTCTTATGGCCTAAACATGTTCTAAGAACCAACACACCACATTAGGAGGCATCATGCATCATGCCTTTCCTATCACACTATGTACTTGCATGACCTAACCATGTTCTAAAAGTTATAGTAGAGATGCTACAAGCTTTCACCATATTATCACTTACACGTGTCATTCATTGTGATCCTTATTACCATTAGGGACGTCGAAGACTTCCCCATATTATTGATTACATGTTATGCCATGTATTGAGATCTTTCACAAAACTAGGGATCTATCCTCCCCATTGTGTGGTCATGTTACCATAGTGGGGCATATGGTTTTACTATTGTCTTATATGTTTACATGGTGTTCATGGTCATTAAGGGCTACATCACAACCTCTATTTTACCATGCTAAGGTCAACCTTAGTCCTTGATATCATCTCTAATTCATGTTCTTACCACAATTGTCATTCAACATGATTTACTCTCTAATATGATGCATACATTCAATTTTTTATATTACATGATTAACATGCTTACATGCTTATCTCATGTTTATATTTCATGTATTATGTTTACCTCTCCTACAATTCCTTATATCCTATAGATGCAACCAATTATAAGGGGCATATTTTTTCACAACACTCACATTGAGTTTTGCACATAGTTACAAACAGGGATTTTTTTAGCGGTGAATCTTCGCCAATTGGTGAATAGTATATATCAGCCAAGTCAAAATTGGTGAATAAATCGTAACCAACAGGGTGGCCAAATTGCTTAGATTTTACGAATTATCGGTCCAATGCATTTCCATTCGCCATCAATTTATTTTATGAGGCATATTTAAGTAATATTTTCGCCATAACAAACTACGCATTTCAAATGGATCGATTAATATTTTTTCCTGGAATCTTAGAATCATGTATTACATCACTTACATATTCGCCAATACTATTAAAACAACATTTGTGTATCAGGACATGTTTTGCAACACCATTAAATGTTCACTGCACGTAAGGACCCATTTCGCCAATTAGAATTTACAAATAGTTGCTTATGAGGACCCATTTTGCTAATAACATTAAAAAATAATTACATTTGATGACACATTTCGCCAATTACCATGACACCTCCATGCTAATCTTAGGGCCATAATTGCCTTGAAAATTACAACGTATGTGTTCCATTGAGGTTTGATTCACCAAACACTTAAATGTATCATTGTATAATCACGTGAGATTTGCCAAATTTTTAATATACCATTTAAAAATCTCGTGGAATTTGCCAAATATGGATTGATATAAATACAATTGAAACTCTAATTTATTCTTACACATTTTGTTCAGTTTTGAACTTGTGAGCTCTTGATTCAGAGGTTGGACTTGGAACCTTGAAGTTGATTGTAGGAAAGTTACAAACATACAACACATGCATTCCTACATTAATGAACAAGTTAGTGAAAACCTAAAGGTAAGTGATCATTTCTTCATAGTGTTATAAGATTTTTTTTTCTCTCTTTTCCATTCTTTCTTTCCTCTATTGTATGCATCATTGCTTCTTTTCTCCCAAAAACATTTGGGTAGCATGATACACCCTAAAGACTCCATAATATCATAGTGAAATTGTGAATAGAGAAGAAAGAAAGCAAAGCCAAATATATTATAAATGATATGAAGAACATCAAGTTGGTGAAGTATATATAGAATGAAGACATCAATACTTAGCACTTGAACATTTCATTCACCACTTGATGTGACAATATTATCTCAAAAAAAATGAGTATGACTTTAAGTGATTTAATAAATAATAAAATGTCAAACCATTGATATTTTAAAACCTAATGGTTCTAGCATTATTCCAGAGGTTTGAATTCACAAGTGTACTTCAGGAATTTGCTTCCAGTTGTCCATTAAACATTCATTGAACAATTATCACATTTTGATCTTGTCAGAGCTTTTACAATCTACAATCTTGTGATAATTGTTGATCTTTGATGAACTTAGTGTTGACCGTTGATTCCTTTTAGACCATTAACCACGATCTCGGTTCCACCAAGGGAAAGATGTCACAATATTGCATTACCACAAAAACTGATGACATCACCTTTTGAGTAGTGTAGGCGCAAGAGCCGCCCGATCGTTAATCGCCAATCTCAACCATTGATTTTCATGAGTAAATATTTGTCATGAGACTCAGAACCAGTAATCGCCTAGGTCGAGGGGCTAGTCACCACGATGACTCGAAAGGATTAAGTCATAACTTAAGCAACCTTCAATTGCCAATAGCCAGTTAATGATAAAATATTATTTTGGGTGTCATGACTTTAAGTGATTTAATTAGTAATAAAAGGTCAACTATTGATATTTGGAAATCTAATGGTTCTAGGGTTATTTCAGAGGTTTGAATTCACAAGTCTAGTGCTTTAGACATTTGCTTCCAAAATGCAACTACAACAGTCCATTGAACATTCATCGAATGGTCATCGATTATATTAATTTGCACTGACATCTGGCTTCAGACATAACACTTCACTTAATAACATAATAAATATGTTGACACTTGTCCCCATTTCGAATGCTTTATGAAGGAATTTGGATGTGTGAAAAATTTGTCTCAGAATAGAACAATATATATCATTTGATATTTTCACCATTCACGCTATGATTTATTATTGGCATACCAGTTTATTTTGCCAATGATTTTTTTATTGGTTTGAAATATGCTTAATTCGCCAATAATTTTTTTTATTGGGTTGAAAATAGGTTTAATTCGCCAATGAATTTTATTTATTTTTGGTTTGAAAACATGTTTTAATTGACAACGAAAATATTTTTTGTTTTGAAAATAGGTTTCACTTGCCTACAAAAATATTTTATTGGTTTGAAAATAGGTTTAATTCGCCAATGAAAATATTTTATTGGTTTGAAAACAGGTTTAATTCGTGAATGAAAATATTTTATTGGTTTGAAAATAGGTTTTAATCGCCAATGAAAATATTTAATTGGTTTTAAAAAATTACAATTCACCAAGATTTTCCATAGACTTCTAGCGATTACCAAAGATTCACCAATTGAGATTTTTTTTTCTTGAATAACGAAAAAAATCGCCAATAAAATTAATATTTTTTCGAGAAGTATACAAGATTTTCTAGGTTTTTACACCTTTGAGGGGGGGTTCTTAAAGTTATCCTTGGTTACAAATTCTTATGAAGACTCATCATTAGCATATGACATGCCAATGCTTCATGCACCTTGTCATCCCATGAGCATTTTTTGTATAGGTATTTTTTTCTAACCCTATTTTCTTCTCTTTCTCTCTCTCATTATCATACACATGATATTTAGATAGTAGTTTTCCATAGTTGTGTTATAGAAATTACTCCTATTTTATAGGTTTCCTTGCATAGTGCATACTAAAGGATGAACCTACATGATCATATTCTACAAGTTCCATTACTTTTGAACCCCCATAATATCGTTTTTGTTTGAATATTTACTTTACATGCATGTTTATGAGTGTTGCATACTTCGAGATACATCATTATTATTGGACTCACATGCATCTAAAAGTCTGGGTAAAATGTAATAGTGAAATTTGCATACCCACGACATTTCCCATTTAGTTTTGTGCCCATTTTGAGAGAATGAATTAATAAATTTACATATTGATCTAGATGATGTAATCTTGTGCAATTTTGGGCCCATTCCCCTAGCTTTTTCTTATCGCCATACACATACATTCCTATACATTTATCCATGCCTTATCCACATAAGGACACACTTCGATATACTCACCCTAATTAAGCATTAATTACGCCTTTTCATGCACCCATCTCTATGTGTCATTTTATCCACTAATTTGATTATTTCTATGTCCTAGTTCATTTCTACAAACATGGGGTTGACTTTGTAGTGGTGGATTTGACCCCTCAAAATTCAAAATTCAAATTATGGTTGAAACCCACCCATTCCTTTCTCACATAAGCCTGATAGAACACAAGTTACCATGATTTATTACTATGTCCAAAATTGTATTTAAGGACATTCAATTGCACCCATTTCATCATTGTTTAATAACATTGAATATCATTCACATTTACAAAAGGAGCATAATAGGAATATTTTGATTATAACAACTAAAAAGAACCTAGTTTTGTATCACATTACTCTAGAGCATTTGCATGGTTGAGATTTGTTGTCTTCAACTACACCTAAGTTCTCTAAGGGTTTATCTAGGAGAACATATCCCCTTATGACTTACTGGTAATAAATACTATCAATCTTAGATATCGCAAAAGGTAAAGTAAATAAACTTGCAACCTAGACAAAATCAAGAAGTGTACAAATTGCTAGATCATTTATGTGAGTACACGACATATTTGCAGTTGCAAATTTGAACTCAATCTTCTATGATACCTATCAACTTATCTAAATCCCAAAGTGAATTATTGCCCCATATTCCATTTCCATTCCTTAAACAACTTGAATTCAATACATAATAAAATTACTCTTCTCCTTCAAACACAAACTAAATACCTTAATTTTATCACATTTACTTTGTGTACATTAACATTTTTTATTTCAAAATAAACACCCTTCATCTAATTAATTATTAATCTATATTAATTATGCTGAAGGCATTTCCTTATTTGAAGTTCGCGAGCTTCTTTTGCCTATAGACGGTGAGGATTTTCAGATAAGATATGCAAGACAGTTAAACAAATCTCAGCCGTTCATCATTTTTTGCCACTTTTTTGATTATTTTTCGTCGTTTTTACTGCTTTCCTGCCGCTATTGGTTTCCGCTCCTCCAAACTCTTCCTCATTGATATTGACCTTTCACTTCTCCAATTTGGCGAGCTAAAGCCTGAAAATAAGGTTTCAGCGAGGGTTTTAGAGTATGTTTATTAAATTGAAAATAATGACCAAGATTCCAATAATGAGCACATTTAGGTTTTAATATTACGACATCCTTTACCCTATGTAGTTAAGTATATCTAAGCATAATTAATATATAATGTATATTTTACATAATAAATAAATAAATAAATAAATAAATATTTATATATATATATATATAATTATACTATTTATTATTATATATTATATTCTTTAATAAAACTATTAAATATATATAAAATTATTATAATTAATAATTTTTAATTATTATATTTTTATATAATACAAAATATAATTAATATTACATATTTTATATAATACAATTAAATTATATATAATATAATTACATCTATTATTATATATATTAGTATATATAGGTTATATTATTATTGTTATATATTATATTCTTCAATAAAAATTATTAAATATAAATATGAAATTATTATAACTAATAATTAATATATTTTTATGTAGATCAAATTAAATTAAAATATAAAAAATTAGATAGTTTAATTGATCTTTGGAGAGATTAGGAAAAAGAAAGAGAGATAGTCGAGGAGATAATTCTATATAGAGAGAGGTATATATACTAACACTTGCACCTGAAGGAGGTTCAAGGATTATGCCGATAGAAAACTATATGTATGTTAATATGTTAGAGAGTATGTGTTTGCAAATTCTAGTTGTAGGTGACTAGATTAAAAAATTAATACTAAGTGCCAAAAATGATGGAATGAAATAAATTTAGACAAATCTAGATTTTGAATAATCCGAACGCATAAAAGCTGAAGAGAAGTTTATAACTAGACACGGTAAATTACTTAGGTCTGAGATTAATGTGGTGAATATAATAATTAGTACATAAAATTAAAAATATATATAATAATATTATTATATAATAAAAATATAAAATAAAATGAAGAATATAATAGTAATAATAATAATAATAATATATAAACAAAATCATTTTCTAAATGACCTACCAATTGACCTCATGTACTATACAAATTTATGCGAAAAAAAAAAAATCCAATTTTTTCTCTAATTGACCTTCCACACCTCTTTGACGTACCCATTGCACACCAAGGTGCAATTGCTAGTATATACTTATTTGTATACATTTGATCCAATTCACTCTTGGTGCTGCTACCTCTACTTGCTTCTTCCACCTAGGGGAGAGGACCCACTAGTTGAACACTCTAACTTTGCGTTTCTAATTATCCTAGGTGGAAATTTCAAATCACTCCCAACTTTTTACATCAACTTACTTGGCAAGTTCCTTGCTTATAACTAAGGTTTTAGGGCCACATCATCAAATATGATGCCACATCAACATGCTTTTTTGTCAAGGTGTCCAAAAAGGCCTAGAAAAAAGTGAGACCAATACTCGTGCATTCACAACATGTTTTATTGAGTGTTGGTGTGGCATCACATGATTGGTTGCTTTTTAGATCAAAGGAATACATTTTGTTTAATCATGGGTAGTCATCATCAACACTAACAACTTGAAAGTCACAACTATTGATTCAATATTGATAAAAATATCAGACATTATATAAACAAATGCTATCACAACTATTGAAACATGCTCAAGTACTCGGTCCTCTCCCCTATGCCTCTTCTCGATGAGAAACAACTTCTGTGCTCGTGCTACTTCATTAACTGTGATATAGGCTGTTTAAGTTAAAACTTAAATAATAATTTTTCCATTATATAGAAATTATATATTATTATAATATATAATAGCATATATCAATAATACCTAGTACCTCTTCTTTATCTTTATTAATATATTCAAAGCTGTAAAAAGCCTTTGAAAATTTGCTTGACGGAATATGTGACCGTCAAATTTAAGCACTATAAAACAACCCGTGACGGAAAAAGGCAAACAGAGGACAGCTGCCACTACTTTCCTCAACAGCCGACGTGTCAGTTGCAGAGCAATGTACGAGCTGCACGGCTGCTAAAATATTCCGACCAAAAGTCAGGCCCCAAACTTTGCCACTTTTTCTTTTTCTTTTACTTTGCCAACCATACGGTCCTATGCGGCCTCTTTTAATAGGCACTGTTCAAAAATTTATAGATATTTTAAATTATATATTATATTAATTAATTATTTACATTGAAATGGAATATTTAAAAGCTCAGCTGCAAGCAAATATAAGAATCCATTATTTATTTATAATTTATTAAATCTGTCAATTACTTTCAAAAGTATTTTAAGAAATATTATCTGTTTATATTAGTAGTGATATATTAAAAAAGAAAAGAAAAAGGGAGTTTATCATCAAATTAAATAATCTTCTAATTTTATTTTGTTCTATTTTATCTTTTATTTATACATAATAGTTATTAGATAGATAAGTTATTTAAAAAATATGTATAATTTTTTATATATTTTATTTTGATGCAGTGTTGAATGAGATATATTTCGCATCACTCTAATTGAACATCATCCAATTCAATAGTGAAATAATAAATAATAATTTTAAATTTCATCCACTTTAAAAATAATAAATAGTTATCCTATTTAACCCTATCCCATTCATAATTTTTATAAAGCTTCCTCTATTTCAATAATATATATTAATTTTTTTAAGAAATAATATAGAAATAATTTATTGGAATACACGGTGTACTGATAATTTTATTTTTGAAGGATGTGTGCAAGACATAGGGACATGTTTTAAGAATTAAACAAGACTTTTGAAAAGAAATAAATGATTTTTTTAGTAAGGGTCAATAAAATAAAAAGTGATAAAAATTAAATTATTTTAATTTAATTAGTAGAATTTTGATATAATATAAATTTGATAAAGGGATAAGGGTACTTAATTTTAAATATGATAAGATGATGTTTTATTATAATTTGTATTTAGTGATTCAATTTTTAATTTTTGTTATTTATTTTAAGATTATAAAGTTTTGACAAATTAAAAATGTTTTGTATTTTGTTCAGGTTCAAACTTATATTTATGGTTATGATCTATATATATGTGGTCTCAACTATTTTTCAATGATTTTGAATCTAATCTAAACAATTTTGATTTTTTCATTTTTTATATTGAAATTTTTGTTTTCTTATGCTATCTAAAAATGGTGGTGTTTAGAAGTACTATTAAAAGTTGTGTTAGACGAGGAAGATAACTAGCTTCTCACATTTTTCCTTAGTGAAGCTTTTCGATCAATTTAATGATTTAGAACAATTGAAAGTCACACCAAGTAAAAATGAAAATGCCTATGTACATGTTCTTTATAACCTTATATATCGATGCAATGCTCTTATATGCTCAAGTGGCAATGATAAGTGAATGTCAACACTATCTCATGGTCTAAAATGTATTTAGGCTTTGCCCTTTGTACAACACACTATCTCCAAATTTTGAATATTTCATTCGAGTTAGGGAGCAATGACTAATTGTAAACAAGTATGCTTGAGCCCATATTTAAATTTGAATTTAGAAATTTGAGGGTCAAAATCTACATGTGAATTCTTGAACCAAGTTTAGAATCATAAGTGCAATTTTGAACCAAGGTAAGGAACAACTAATATGAAGGTTGAGTTTAAACCACTTGCAGACAAAGACTTATAATTAGATAAGGTATATGCTATATGCTAACTCTTGTATAGAAATACATCATTTGAACACCAAATTAAATTGTATTAGGAACAAAGGGTAAAAGTGTGTCAAAAAATGAAGGAGGAAAAATATTAGGGATGTACTTTTGACCCTTACATTTTTCCCCTAATTTGACTTGCATGTGAACTAAATTATGAATCATGCATGTCAAAGTAACCAAAAAATCAACATGAAAGCAAATTATAAGAACATAAAAAATGATATGGATATAAAAGATGATCCATACATGCTACTTGTAATGATAACTCCATCTTTAGACCTTTGAGCACAAATTTCCATGATAAAATTTAAAAATCATTTAAATAGGAATGAACATCTAATTAATAATGCAAACACTTAATGTGTAAAAAAGAGAGATGTAAGGTTGCAAAGGATTCATCATAACCATATAGGGTTACAAAGGAGTCATCATAACCAAAATAAAGTGATGTGTGGCTATGAAGGAGCCAACATAACCAAAATTAAATGATGTAAAATTATGAAGGAAGGTCATCATAATCAAAAGTAAGCAATGTGGAGTTGTGAAGGATCCATTGTAACCAAAAGACAATGTTAATTTAATATTATACGCCTCTTCCAATTGGTGCATACAAATGATGCAAGGAATTGGGATATGGGAACAAATAAAAGATATAATCATGTAATAAATTCATGTAGATATAATCATGTGACAAGCATAAGATAAGATATCAAGAAATAATCATCAAATTTTATGTAAGAAAAGATAACAAGGTGCTCCTCAATTTTATCCCCAATGTTGAGGACCAATGTGTTGGTGTAGGTTTTTATTTTCCTAGTGGGTTAATTTATTTTTCCTTAGTCTTAGGTTTTTCCTACACTTTTATTAAGCTTGATTAGGATAATAAAGTGAGTTTATTATTTAATAACTAGGAGATAAAGTGATGAAATGTCTCCACCCTTAAAAGGTGGAGTATTTACTTTTTCATCACTTTATTTAATGTTGGTGGTTAGTGGTGGTCAATTTCTATTGGTTGATTTGTCACCTCCATCATTTCCTTAGTTATATATAAACTCACTACCTAGCTTATATTTCTTGAATATTCTTGCATACTTTGGTATACATGTACCTTGATGCATGTAATCATTCTTTTGCATATTTTCTTTGAGCTCCTAATGCAATCTTGTCATCTTGAAATTTGCACATCTCTTGGAATTTTGGGTCTGTAATTGTGTTATTTCATTTATAGTTTTATAGATTATCTCTCTCGTAGAAATATCTTGGCTATTCAATCTATTTCAAATTTCTAACATAATGATCAAGTGATAATAGCCAAAGTGAGAGATAGAAGTTCATGTAAACATAAGATATCTAAGATGTAATAGTTTAAGCATAAATAAATACCATGTAAGATGTATTATATAATGATCATTAAAATAAGACAAGGTAAGCGGCATAAAGGAGATGCTCCCCTAGTGTGGAAACATAACAATCATAGAAATTGAAATCAACATATGAAAGTTGTAACAAGTCAAGAGATAAGACACAAGACATTATATAGAAGATGAAACATGAATAAAAACCCCACATAATGAAGCATAATATATTATAGAGGGAATAAGAAAGGAGGATCACAAGCTACTATTTCACTCAAAAATTCTAAATCTAAAACACAACATAAGCTATATTTTTGGTTAAAAAGATGAATGTGGTTTTTAATAAATCCATAAATCTGAACTACATCCCAAATACACAGGTAAAACAAGAAGAAAATGCATGGATAACAAAATCAAAAGTGACATGAACCATACAACACATGTTCATAGTCACTTGTGTCAACATGCATGACTAAAGGTATACTTACATCACCCAACTACTAATTAAGGACACATAAAACAATAACTTGGGAAAAAGAGAAAAAACATAAATGCACATAGTTCATAAAAACACAATTTATGTAATATATAATAAAAGAGATAGGTGAAGAGATTAATCAAAGAAGTCATTACCATCTTTAACTCAATATTAATATTTAACTCAATTTTGTATTGAAAATGTTCCATAAAATTATTTTATAAATCCTCAAAAGAAGTGATGAAAGTATGCTTGTCAATGGATAAAACTATGTAATTACATAATCATTCTAGCATCATGGAAACAATCTATAAAGTAACTTTTCCTCAAAGAAATAATCTAAGAATATAGTTTTGAAGGACCTTAGATGAAGCAATGGTTCACCTCTACCATCATATATTATAAAAAAAGGTACATCATGAATCCATTAGGTGAGTGATTAGTTAAAATGTGTAGTTAATCAATATTTGTGAGACTTTGGTACTTACATAAAGCACCACATGCATATTTAGTAGTGTACTTAATGAAGGGAGACTCTCCCTCGAACACACCTTACACAGACAATAAAATTCAAGAACAAAAAAGATGTAACTTTATTATACTCTCAGAAATCATCTACGTACATGAAATCAAATGCAATACAACTATCTAGTCACAAGACCATTATTATAGAAATCTGGCTATAAAATACATGCTGTAAATCAGACATGCAAGTCTATGAATGGAAATAATGGTCATTGAAACCCCAACCTCCGTTATGTGCTAAAAAGAAAGAATTTTATCTATCTTCCTATCTAGAATGAATCCCTTTCATTCCTCACCACTTTATCATTTTTTTTCTTCCAAGTTCCAACTATCACTACTATTTTTGGTGCCTAATAGATTCAGTTGCCCCTTTTTCTAGGCCTAAGAAATTTCCTAAATTTTAGTCCAAATTCTAGGGGCTATAACTTTTGACTTGGGCATCAGATTGACAAACCATCTACACCGTTATAAAGATCTCAACGAGCGATAGGGCCACAAGAGGCCCATAAATGGGCCTTTTAGTTTTCAACCATTTTTCAAACCAATTTGAAACCTCTAGGTGCCTTGAATTTGAATATATTTAAAGGGATTTTGAAGAAAAAACATTAATATCTCACAAGTGACAAATGGTATTGAAGTGATTTCTTCACCATTAGCCTCATTTCACCATTCTATTAGCTCTCTATAATATTCATGTCCATATGTGCACAAATGCTAACTTACTAAAAATAAAACCTGCTATTTTTATCCCTTCCAACTTACTAAAAATAGTACCCTTCCATTTTTATCCCTTGTTGAAAACTTATTCACCAAACCTAACAAAAATAAAAATAAACAATTTTTGTTTTGGGGATGCAAGATTGCTCTTACACCCTAGATGCTCCTGCATCAAAACTTGAGGTCACTCATGTAATATTTTTGTGTCTTCTTGATCATAGTATCATTTATATTTTTAACTTCACAAAGTTCTTTTTCCTTTGTGCCATTTTTGCAGACATGGTTGAGTAGTGTACTTGAGGTCACTCATGTAGTGTTTTATGCCTATCTTATATTGATCTACATTCATTGGAGGGTTCATTGATTCTAGTAGAGGCCAACTCTTCTCCAACATATTTTACAACTTATACATGCTTCAAGAGCTCTTTATTTTCCCATCTTTTAGGGATAACTATTGAGGAGGTTTATTCCTTCTCTTTCTCTTATTTGGAGAGGAGTTTTTCCTACAAGGTTTTTTTCCTTTTATTTATTTGTAAGGTATCTTTATTTGTACATGAGTACCTCATCAAGCTTGGTTGTTGGGACTCATTTTTAGCGTTTAGTTTTCTCTCTAAGTATCACTTATGCTCCTACCTACTTGGTCCTATTCACACTACACTTAAGTTGACTTAGAGAGAATTTTTACCTCATCTAGACTATCTATGTGTCCCTACACTTGTCTCAACTACCCCACACATGTTTCACTTATAGAGGGGTAGTTAAAATTTCAATCCTACCTTATTATATCCTCATCTTTTCCTTATATGTAAGACTAATTTATATAAATTTCATAATTAGATTTGTATGATAATATTCTCATCTTGCATATTCTTGTTCGTGGAATGGTTTGACCTTGCAAGTTGATATTGGGTACTCCAATACAACATACCTCATTCTAGTGTACTATTCTCTAATATCAAATGTTAGGATTTAGATCCCTATTACAATTTATTGATAAACTAGGATAGTGGAAACAATTAAACTAATATGATAAAAATAGTTATAACATTATTACAATATATTTAACAACATTGGATAAAGGAAGTGAAACACCATGCAAACCAAAATAAACATAAGAGATACCAAAATAATGAAAAACCATTGTGAGAGAAAGCCCACTACTAGAAAATTCCCATCATAATTATATTTTTAAAATTATAAAGATTCAATACAATAAATATCTTTATAGAGACTCAATCTATTGGCTTATAACATACTCTTCTTCTATAATCATATAAACCTTCACATTCACCAACTTTAGCCAAATAAACTTCTAACCTTTGTACATTCATATGCACATATAACTATAGTTGTATAACCATCCAACAAAGAATTCTAAATGTCTAATCAACTAACTACCACAAGAATATCAATAGTTACACAACCATTTTATAACCATATAATTATGTGAACATGTCACACATTACATGTAACATGAATTCTCCATATGAATAACCATTGCACATAATAAGTTTCTATCACTCACACTTGGTCAAAGATTGTTGACTCGCTCTACTTGAACTATGTAGTTGTCTTCCTACATGTCAATGAAATATTTCCTATGGATTGTGCTAGCAAAGATAAACCCCCAATGGAACACACATGATTTTGGCACCTCTAAGAATCTTTGAGAACATCACCACACTCTTGATTATCATTGCATGTATTCCAATAGTGGTGTTAAGTGCACCTCCATTATCACACACACTTACATGACATACCTACAATTATGTTGTTGTGAGTTCTCCTCCAAATTAATTATGGTTGGAAATATAACACCAATGGAATAATATAAACTTCCATACCACATTACAACATCTAGAACTCATTACAACTTACTGCATAGAAAATCAATCTTGTTCTAATAATCTACATATAGAGAGAATTAAGGAGATCTTTGCAAGCAAATAACACACCTTAGTTTATTTATTTCTATTAGAGCATGCATGAATTCATCTAATAATTTATTTCCTCCTAGATTATAGCCATAGTATAAGGGTATGTTTTATAGATTATTTGAGGAGCATGTGTGGTTTGTTCCATAAATTTGTCTTGGATATGTATTTTTAGCCTCTTAATAAATTAGTATTTCTAATATTTTTCACATGATCTTAATAGGAATTATCATTGGTTTAAATATTTTTGTGTTTACCTACATTTGAATATGCATATTACAATTTATTGTTTATATGTGTTTGTGGAAATCTAGAAATCAATGTGTCGTACTTTTTGAAATAAGTTGATTTAAAATTTTAGTCCATTAGAATTTTATAAAATTCACATTAGAAGCCATCACAATCTTGGGTGCCTTGTCATTGGCCATGTTAAAAAAAGCTAATGGAGCTCTTCCTAAGAATTTTTTTTGTCACAAGCCACCATTTCGGTGAAAGAAAGATGATAGGGACCATATCCAAACATTGGTTAAGTTCCACCTCACAAGTCTATGAAGAAGACCAAAAAAAGGAGCAAGAGCTAGAGAGGGTTGGATTAAGAATAAATAAGAAACAAAAAAGAAAATAGTAAAAAGTGTTAATACAATTATATATAATTTCATTAGTTAATAAAAATTAAAATATAAAATAATTTCTAATAATGTGTAAATATAAGTTATAAAATATGTAAAAATAAATATATATTGAGTATATAATATATAATTGTATATTATATTATATACATTAACTCAATGATCATTTGTTAAATAATTATATATTATATATAATTATAATGAAATAAATTATGATGCATATATTTTTATAAAAGTAGAGTTGAGTACATACTTAATATTATAATAAATCTAAAAACAATAATAAAATTATAGTGTAAAGTATTTTTAGATATATAAGTTTAATTGTATGCAATTTAGTTGTTATTTAAAAATAATTATATGCAAATTTACATGTTATAATAGTTGCTTTACAATATATTGGAATTACGTTAAGTATAAATTAGTATGCTAAAATTATACCATAGATAGTACATAGAAAGTTTGAGTTATATAACTCAATGTTCTACTATTCTATAATTATATAAAATATATGTAAATGTCATATATTATATGATTGTAACATATGTATTAATTATGAAATATGAAATTAGATATATAAAAAAGACAACAATTATATTATTTATATTTTTATAAAAAAAAAAAACTATATATATATTTAATAAATCTATAAAAATATAATTATGGTACATGTATACAAATAATGTTTAATTGATTATTTTAATTTATAAAAATAAAATTATAAACAATTAAAATAATAAATACAAATATGATGTATAATATTATTTATATAATTATATCTAATATATAAACATAATAATTATATAATTATAAAATTAACAATATTTCTATTTTATATTCATATTAAATAGATCTACTATTTGTAATACTATATACAAAATATTTAAATTTAACTGTAAGCAATTTTACTTATTAAATATAATAAGATTATTTAAAACATATCAAAATATAATTATGCAGAAATCACTACACACCGCTTTTGTTACTCTTTCTACTCCATTATGCAAGTTGTCCTAAAAGATACACTCTGACATCTAAAATTGAGACCATAAAAAGCAAAAACACTAAATATTTGTGCTTCATAATACTGCTCACTGTAAATCACCGACAGATTTCGTGTATCAATGTTGACTGCAACTTGCCTGCGACTTAAGCACTCCCTGTTATTAAATGGTAACATAAACTTTCCCGTAAAGAGAGAAAGCGAGCACGGTCGATTCTCCTCTTTAGGAAAAAACATGCAAATTTTCTCAGCACGCTCCAACTTTATCGTAGTTTGACACAGACATGGCTGAATAAAAAGGAGCCTCTGGTTTATCAAAGCTAAAGTAAGTAATAAACAAATAATTTGCATTTCCTTTTGAAGACGCAGGTGCTCAATTTCGTATTTTGCTTTCTGCGGATCTGCGAAACCAAGGAAAAAATGATTTGGGCATATCAAAGTCACCGACCCGATGAATTGAATAGAGGCATGGCGGGACCCGTGACACCATTACAGCGGCGCCTTTTGCTTTTCATATTCTGCAAAATGGGAGCTTGCAGGTCGGCCTTTCCTCAGTCCTCAACTGCCATTCCCTGTGAGCATAAAGACCCCACCCCTACCACATTGTTTGAGAGTGTTAATTCACAAACCTTCGGAGCGAAGCAAAGGATTAAGCTTCACCCATGGTGTTGGCACAGATCTGGTCTGTATTGGGTCTCCTAACTGTGTTGCAGAACGTATTGCCCTCTCGGCTGTTGCGGCTTCTTCACGGATGGTGGGAAGGGTTGAAGGATTTCTACAGCCCCAATTCGTATGTGGAGATCCCGGAATTCAACGGTTACTGCGGGGTGGACATGAACGAGCTGTACAGGAGCGTGCAGATCTACCTCAACAGCCTCCACGCGGCCGCCCACTCGCGCAGAGTGAGCGTGAGCAGGGCCAAAAACTCCAGCCACCTGTCCTATACTCTGGCGCCCGACCAGACAATGGAAGACACTTTCGCCGGAGCTCGCCTCTGGTGGACACACAACATCGACCCCGTCCCGGATTCCCTCGATGAAAGGCGCAGCTTTACGCTCAAAATGAAGAAACCCGACCGGACGCGTATTCTCGCCGACTACCTGGAGCACGTCGCCTACTGTGCAGAGGAGTACGACAGCCGGAGCAGAGACCGGAAACTTTATACCAACAATGGCCACGGGTCCCACGACTGTGGTTGGACGGCCGTTCCGTTCCGTCACCCGGCCACGTTTTCGACGCTTGCGTTGGACCCGGAGCTGATGGACACCATTAAAGCCGACCTCGACAGCTTTGCTCAGGGGAAGGAGTTTTATCACAGAGTCGGACGGGCGTGGAAACGGGGGTATCTTCTGCATGGTCCGCCGGGAACGGGAAAGTCGAGCCTCATCGCCGCCATGGCCAATTACCTACATTACGATGTCTATGACCTGGAGCTCACCAAGGTCACCGACAACTCCGAGCTTCGGGCGCTTCTTATTCAGACTACTAATAAATCTATCATCGTCATAGAGGACATCGACTGTTCGCTTGATCTCACTGACCGCCTGTCCAAGCTTCCCGCCTGTGCGCCTAGACGACTGGAGAGCACCAAATCGGTCGAACATTTCGAGACCGACGACAGCCGCGTGACCTTATCGGGCCTCCTAAATTTTACCGACGGACTCTGGTCTTGCTGCGGTGAAGAGCGCATCATCGTCTTTACTACCAATCACAAGGACAATGTGGATCCTGCTTTGATCCGGTCCGGCAGAATGGACATGCATATTCTGCTCTCTAACTGCGGCTTCCCTGCCTTCAAATGCCTGGCTTTTAACTACTTGGGAATTGAAGAACACAACCTGTTTTCTGTTATCGAGCAGAGCATACAAGCAGGGGGCGCTCTCACGCCCGCCGAGATAAGTGAAATTCTGATAAAGCACAAGCATCAGGATCCTTATCTGGCGCTCAAGGCCGTGGTTTCTGCTCTGCATCTCAGCATTGTAAGAAAATTTGAGGATTTCGAGGAGCCCTTTGAAGAAGACGAGGTGCCCCCAAATAAAAGGGGAGAAGTAGAACAGAGTGCGGAAGTTGCCAATGGAGACATTGTCGACGTCTTTGTCAATGACCGTCACACAGACAATCCTCGTGCAGTCAGGAATCCCAAAACCCTAACCTGGCAGAGAAAGGTGCGTTATCTTATCAGGACGAAGAAAATATCTGAACAGCGCCGCTTAAATCATGTATTTTGAGATAAGGACAAGCAATCGGTAGGGGGTGAGATTGATGATCTTTCGCCTTTAGTTTTACCTTTGTCGCCTCACTAGAAAGCCATGGAAGGATGAAACCTGGTACCATTACGGCTGCAAATTCTCTGCTCAACAAGTTCATAGCCGCTTTCATATCATTCAATGTATGGATGGCGTCGATCCATTACAAATTCTTTGTAACAAATCTGCTCTGTTCTATACCTCAGATTTTTTCCATTAACCGTGCCTAATTATCTATTTTTCTTAGGATCCCGTAGAATATGTTCACTAAGCTGCTTGGATCTTTCACAAATTATTTGAAATTTGTAACTAAAATTCTTTCGGCTGAAAATGTTTCCCATCAATCTTTTATAAATAATAAAATAAAGAAAAGCGTGGTTCGACTGTTCTATAACAAAGTGAAAGATTTCACAACCTCAAGCTAAACCCATTTATCTTCTCTGTTTTTTAAATTTCTGTAAGCTCGTTATTAAATGCGATAATTAATATTTGAATTGCTAATTGTGATAGCAAAAAAAGCTTCTTTAGGCATATGTAATTATATGTATCAATGTCAGTTGGGAATGATATATTGAATAATTGAATTGTTAGTAAGGAGGAGGTATTTTCCACACATGTCAAATTGTTATATTGTTATCAGGATTCAATCATGTAGTTTTATGAGTCAAACTCATTGATCCATGTTTCATGAATAGTGGTTCACAAGAACCTATCTCTCATGATAATGAATGGTCCACTTAGCACTCATTGCATCCAGGTGATGCTCACAAAGGTGAAGCACTGAACCTTCCCGAGAGGTCACCCATCCCAGTACTACACCAGCTCAAGCGCGCTTAACCATAAAGTTTTCTCCCAGGTTAAGCCCACTTAGCTTGCAACCCCATTTGCAAAACCTTCAACAATTGTTGTGCCTTATGAGCCATTCATTATAGAGCCCCTTTAGCTCATCAATTGATAAGTAGGAGGTATTTTCCATAGCGTGTCAAATTGTGATATTGCTATCAAGATTCAATTGTGTAGTTTTACGAGCTAAACTCATTGACCCATGTTTCATGAGTAGTGTTTCACAAGAACCCATCTCTCATAGTTCAATGGTCGTGCATTGCTAAATTAGAATGATAAGTGGAATAATTGAATTTTTAAATTGGGAAAAATTGGGAAAGTACATGTAAGGGAATTAGGGCATTTAGTTTTATAAGTAGTGGTGAACAAACAATGTTAATGTTACATTGAAATTTACTTGTTATGGGGGTTGAAAATGGATTTTGGAAAATCTTGCAGTGTTGTCATAGTTTGACTTTTATGCATGTTGATCTTGTGGTCTTAGGTCACTTTTGTGTAGCATGATTTGTTTTATCACCCATGGATCTAGTCTAGTGAAACATGCAATTTTTTCTTCCCTAGTTCATTAGGAAATTTGTCTTTTATTGATTGTCAAGAATTGATGATATTTAAAAATACCTCAAGGTGATTGTTGAATCACATATTCTCCTAGGTTGACCTCTTGATAAGAATAACTTTATAGTCATGGAAATAATCAAAGACAACAATTTCATACAATACAAATGGACTAGATGACTTTGATGTCAATTAAATTTCTTTTAGTGCTCAAAACGAAAAGATTCCTATGATGATTCTTCTTTGCAATATATACAATTTTTATCTTTCATATTCAATGATAATGAATGCACATTACATGCCTTCAGATACAAGTACATAACAATAAGTCACATGAAATTTGTACCAAGTTGGCTCATGGTGAGAATAAAATGAGTAGGGGTCAACAAAATTTGAATCTAAGTTTTATTAATTTTAAGGGTCAATTTTGCATCTAGTGTGAGATTGACCCTAAATTGTGGATTGAGTCGAGACAAGTAAATGCTAATATCAATGTGTGAAATGAATGCTTGGACATGAGGGGAATAATAGGTGTAACAAATGTCAAATGCATGGGATACACGTGTGGAAATGGATAACATATGGTCAAATGTATGAGAATGAGCGTAATGGTGAAATGTAGAGAATTGGAGAATGAGCCCAACTTTGTACACAAGTGTGTCACTTGTTAATAACTAATTGTATAAAATCATTCCTTCAAAATGCTAGACCAAAAAATTAATGGGAATCAAAATAGGTATGCAAATTTCACCATCACATTTTCACCTCACATTGAGGTGCATGCAAATCCTAGCATGGACATGTATTTTATAGTAAATTATGTACGCTCACAAACATGCATGCAAATTATGTATTTATTCATAAAAGGATACCAAGGCCCATATAGAATAATGGACCCCACTAGATCTCATTGTGTGTTCATTGTTTAGCATATGTGTGTAGCATTGTAAAATTGTCACCCTTGATAATTTCACACTAGGTTAGCTGCCCTCTATGTGCCTAGACATAATTGTGCTTTTAATTTGTCTGTTTTATGATCATATTTAGAAAATCAGAGTTAAATTGGGAATATCAATTAATATTTATTTAACGACGCTAAAATCCCCAAAATAGGTCTGGACTAGGGCACTAGCGCCCCTATCCAACTTATTTTGGCCCCAATTTAAATATTTCATTGTCAAGTTAGGTGTGGAAGAAAGGAAAATAATGACACTCATTAAGTGGGAAGCTGTTTGTACACCAAAGAGAGAAGGAGGTTTGAGAATTAGAAGAATAAAAATGTTCAACAAAGCTCTAGTGGAAAAAATGGGTTGGTTTCTTTTGGAAGGTGAAAAAGACTGGGTACAAATCCTAAGGGCTAAATATTTAAATAATAGGGAGGCTTGCTGTTTTCTCAGGAAAAAGGAGCTACCTTATAGCTTTGTATTTTGGAACAATCTACTAAAAATTAGAGGAACCCTGACTAAAGGAGAAAAAATAAGGATTGGAAATGGGCTTAGAACTGACTTTTGGGAGGATGTTTGGTCTACATGTGCTTTATCTACTAGAGATGGCCTTCAACAAATCAAAATCAGATTAAAAATAAGCATTGCTAAGAAGGTCTCTAACTATTTAGATTGGGAAGGATTGAGACCAAAATGGATTGGTCCTTCAATTTTTTTTTGAATAATGTTGTTCTAAGGGGTGGTAGATAGCTGAATTGGGATGTTGCCTTGGACTTGCTATTGAGTCTAATTGGGAATCCTAACCTCTTTTCAAGAAACAGAGCGGATGAATGGATTTGGAAAAAAAATGCTACTAGGAGGTTCTCTTTTAAGTCAACCTATGAGGCTATGGATCCGCAACCTCTTAACATGGGAGTCTTTAATTGGAATAAGGTGTGGAAAAAGAACCTAATCCCTAAAATTAACTGTTTCTAGTGGGCTGTGATACATGGTAAGATTCTTACAATTGACAATCTAAAGAAAAGAGGTTGGTACTTAGTCAATAAATGCTATCTCTGTAATAAAGAAGAAGAAACTATTATGCATTTGTTCTTTCAATGCCCTTATGCTCAAGAAGTATGGGATTTTTTCCTAGAGATGCTTAAGGTTGAATGGGTTTTCCTTGCCTCGGTTTAAAATGTTTGTTGAAGGGTGGTGCTTGTGTCCTTATTCTCATAATATAATCCTTGACTTATGGGGACAGGTTCCCCCGTTTCTTACTTGGGGTTTGTGGAAAGAGAGAAACAATAGGGTCTTTAGGGATGCTGCTAAGAGTAGTAAGGAGCTATGTATGGTTATAAGGAGACAAATTCAAGAAAATATCAAAAGTTGTAAGTACACTCAGTCTAAGCAAAGGCCTACCTATCAAGAGTTAGGAATAAAGCAGCAATGGGAGATATCCCATGACCTTAAAAATGTGAATTGGGCTAAATAGATCATAAGAAAAAGTACTGTTTGGATCCCCCCTGATCTAGGATGGGTGAAATGTAATTTTGATGGATGCTCAAAAGGAAATCTCGGGCTGGCAGGAGCAAGAGGAGTGGTTAGGGATGATCAAGGTATTTATCTGGCTGGATACAACAAGGGTTTGGGGACAACAACGAATAATTTTGCTGAAGCCTATGTTGTTTGGGCTAGAATCGGTTATCTTAGAGACAATGGGTATAGGAAGGTTATTGTTGAGGGAGATTCTAAGATTATTATTGAATATCTTAACAATATAGCTAAAGCATCCTGGGAAATAAAAGACCTTCTAGACGACTATAAAATCATGTTACAGTATTTCCAACATTACAAAATCCCCCATACTTCTAGGGAGGGTAATATTGTTGCGAATACAATGGCTAACTTTGGCCTTAGACAGGAAGTTTTAAAATATTGGGACTTCTCTAATCTATCAAATCAATTAAAATAAATATTGGCAAAGGATAGATTGGGAGTTCGAATGAATTATGGACAAAGTAGTAATGACTAAAAAAATTGGCAGGTTTAGGAGTCCTTTTGTCATGAGGAATCCTTGGTGGCATCTTAGCAAGTTGACAAGATGGATTGGTTGGCATGAAAGAAAACGTATGCCAAATCCCAAAGACATAAGAGGAACGAAATGGAAAGGACAGTGTATTTGGATTGCCTTGTACTTCGAAAAGGAAGGTTTAAATGAGGAAATAATGAACACAATTTGCACCACAAAAAATATAGATTATGATCTTGGAAAAGACACATTGACATGTGTTAAGGCTGATGGAAATATGAGTAATAAATTAAGTATAATCATGACTAAGAAGGGTGGCGAAGTTGTCAAATTTAATTATGACGGGGCTCGAAAAGGTGATAACCGACTTTGCTTCAATTTCAAACAATCTACCAAATGTTTTGAGCTGTTATTTTCTCAAATGAAAAATCACAAGGTTTCCATTGAAACCAAGTTTTTTGAGTTGTCGGTTGCCATTGTTGAGAACGACGACGGGAAAAGTTCTAAATGAGTTTCTTCTCCTTCCTAAAAATTACCCCTACAAAGAAAACGCCATGGGAGGCCCAAGGAAGAGAACAAAGCCATGTAAGCATGATTCTCCATGAAAAACTCTGAGCTATGGGGTATTTTCGAAAGAGCTGGTTTTACCCTATACTTTGCAGCCATGGAAGGATATAATGAACAACTGAGTTACAAGTTCTCTAATGCCTGGAAGGATGGCGAAGTGCAAATAATCTCCATTTGAAAGTGGATGTGAAGCTTATAGCTAAGGCGACAGGACTAGCTTATGAAGGAAAGAAGGTGGCAAAGGTAAGTAATGGAAAATACCAAGATTATATTGAGAATTCTTTTGAGGATAAAGAGAAGGCTGAGAGATTCCAGAATGGTTATTCTACAGTTTTAATTCCTCCCCCATACCATAATGTGTGCTATTTTGTTATGAAATATTTTACGCTTGAAGGTTGTTTCCAGTCGGTTCATGGCTACCACTTCCCAATTCTAAACCATATCTGACACCTTGAGAAGAAAAACCTGCCTTTCTTCCTCTTCTCATCCTTGAGTCAGAGCTTAACCAATGGTGCAAATCTGCCATTACACCAGGGCCTAATTCATGCTATCTATAAATATGTGTTGGCCATGTCCCCTTAGAGTAATCTTTCCCTCAATCTGATTGAAAAACCTACCCCTAAGAGCTTTGTGAAAATTGAGCTTATTGAGAGTCGCCCTCACACCCTGTCTAAAAAACCTGCTAATACTTCTCCTAACCTTGTGGACCCTTCGTGGTCAAACCTTCTTAAACTCACTCCTGAAAAACAAAATGCTACTTCTATTGGCCTTGCTGTGAATAAAAAAAGGAAAATGCTAATCCACGAATTGGGGGCTGACCCAAACACTATCACAATCCCGGATGACAATTAAAACCCATAATGTTCAACTTTGGTGGGGTGAAGGTCTACTAGGCTTTCTTTGGCAGTGTCAAAAGGGTCAGATAGTAGTAAAATTTCTAAAAGTTCAGAAGAAATGTGTATTTCATGATCTCAAGATAGCAAGGGGAAGAAGGTAGTAAAGGAAGATATCGATTCCTTTTCGGAGGAAATCCCAAACAGTCTTGGTGGTGAGTTTGTTGAGGAGGAGGATACAATAATGAGGAAATTGAAGGAGACTCGTAGCAAGAAGACATTCAGGAGGCTGAAGAAGATAATAACAAGGCTGTGGAAAATGAAAATGCAACCAAGGACCCAGAGGTGATGCAAATCAAAAACCCTAGTGAAGAGAATATAGTGAGTTTTGACATTGATAGAATTAGAAGGGTGGAGGAGAGGTTGGAATTGATGGAAAAGATGATGTAGGAGGAAGATAAAGATAGAAAATTCCAGGCCCTTGAAAAGGCTGTGAAGATTTTGTGCAGAGTAGTGGATGCAGTAATGAAAAAGGTTGTTATGGCTATGATTTCGGGTCAAGGAAAAATTAAGAAGCAACAGAGGAGAAAGGAAATGGAGGGTGAAGAGGACTTATCCAGAAAGATGGAGCCTAAAGAGAAGTTTGAAGACACTGTCGAAGACCTGTTGAAAGCTTGGAGTTTGATTGAGGATGCCTAATCATTGGTCATTGTTATGCTTTTTTGTCTCTTGCTGTTATGGTTTTTGGTGCTACTCCTAGTGGTTTTAATACTATTACTGGCCATTGGTGCCTAGACTATCATATTTTTAGCTATATTTCTGTTAATGGTTTTAGTTTTTGCATGAACAATACCTTAAGGTTATTTAGTTATAACCTGCTCTACTGGTGGGATTTTAAGATTGACTGGATGTATTTTTATGCTATGTCTGACAGGGCTATAATGTTTGATTCAGAAGGTATAGGTTAAGTTTTTGGTTATTGGGTAGGGGAAGTGTCTCTCAGGTCTGCTTCCTCTTGGTGCTGTTTTGAATGGTTTCTATTATTAACTATGTTACATACTAATCTGTATGGGTTAGGGCCCTTTCCCTGCTTAATCAATCACAAACATTTAAAAAAAATAAATTTACTTTTCAACTATCGATAATTCATCTTGCAATAAATTAAAGAAATGCATATAAATACAAGCCTTTTTCACCATAAGCAATGCTAGTGAATTAATTGAGCATCCTAAAAATCAGTCAAGAGCATAATTAGCAGGATTAAATTACAGTATTATTTCAATCAAGTATCATGTTAGCAATGCATCAAGTTTTCATGTGAGTTCATTCATGTTTCATGTTCATTTGTTTGTAAGCACTAACACTTGTAAGACTTCAAATCATGTATCTAATTCTCCTTGAAGGTGATGATTACAACGACTTCAGTCCATCAAGGAATGCAAATCTAATCGGTAAGTTGCAACAATTGTCAATTTATCATTCTTTCCATTTGCCTCTACCCAACCTAGGGTAAGCACTCTTTTACATAATCATAGCCATTGTGGAGGTAGAAATACCAAAATGGGGTTTGACTTAGACAAGCCCCTATATGACACAACCCTTTCCCTCCTCTCTTGTGTGTAGGATATATATTTGAAGCAAATTTAGGAAGAGATTGAAGACCTAATTGCTCAATCAAGTATTCAAGCCTCATATATCAATAAATTAGGGAAAGTGGAATTAATCAACAAAAACGAAGTTCCACCGCTAAGTCCAGAAAGGAAGAGGATACAAACATGGACCAATTGAGACCTGAATTCTATTTTAGAAGGTTTGTATTCTTAGGTCTAGGGTGCCAACACCCTTGTCCAACCAACTCAAGCTCATATTTCTATGCCAAGTTCCTTCAAGTGTCTGCAATCTACTATTTTGTACTTCATTTCTATATTTCTATTATGTACTTTCCTAAAATCATAACAATTTTTATAGTTCCATAATTAACCTAAATCTACATTTACATCTTCAAATTTAGTCAATTAGCAATCAATTAACTAATCCCCCATAAAAGAACCAAAAACTTGATCCATCATTTTGACTCTTCCATTGAGGTTAGTAGCCAAGTGGGTATTTGTGATCATTTTTTGTTCCTTCCATTGTGATGTAGGAAAAGGTGTGATTTAGTCCTTGGATCCCTTTTTTCTACATTTCGATGTGTTCTATTGGAACCTACAAAATAAAGAAAATGTTTGTAATAGTTAGATTTTGTCATACAAGTAAAAATAAAGACACTTGTAAGTTGAATTACGATTAATGATCATGAGAGAGATAATAGATATTATAGGTGTGCATGAAATTTGTGCCTATGTGAACAATTTAAGCAAGTGAATTAAACAACATAAATAAATAAGAAAACACTCAATTCAGGCTAAGAGAATCCAAAAAAACGTAAAATTTAGCATATAAACCCTATGATAGACTCCCTATTTCACTCAAAAGTGGATTTTCCCAAGTGATTTAAGTTTGATATGTGTGCTCACAATTTCAACGCATAATATTGCATTAAAAAAGTGGATGATATTAGCTTGGGTTGGGTTGATTTATAGATTTTGGGAAAATGGATTGATGGCTAGGATGAATTTAAGAGATCAATAGACAAGATTACTTGAGACATCTCAATCAAGGAGGGGATGACAAGTGGCATGTGGTGATTGGATGAGATGGAGGGAGAGGGATTGATGAGAGAATTAAGGGTGGAGATTCTCCTTGGGAAGGTTGAATGTATGAGATTGAAAAGGTACTTTGGAGTATTGAAGAGGGATAGACAAGTCTTTTGATCCATGTGACATGGTACCAAGACCAAGTGACATGTACAAAAGCCATGCTTTTGTACACATGTGGGATATGCATGATTTGAGGGGAGTTAACTAAGATTAGGTTGTGCAAGTAGGGGATTAAGGGGTTAATTGGATTAGCCCAATTAATGGAATGTGGAGGAAAATAGAGAATTAAATAAATGTTTTATTTATTTAATTTTAGGGAAAGGGATAGGGGAATTAGGTAAATAAATTATTGGATTTATTTACCTAATTTGGACTATAGGAGGAAGATGATTTAATGATTTGAGCCAGGAAATGGGTTTGGGTGAATAGTGATGAATATTGAATGAATAGTGATTTTATTAATTAAATAATAAAATATTATTTAATTAATAAAGGGATCCAAAAATGTGATAAATCAATTGAATATTAAATATTGTATTCCATCAATTATAGAAGAAATAGTTGGGTAACATGACAATGTGTCATTTTTAGGTGTCTACATCTTGCCCCTCTTTAAGATGGTGTTATGAAGTAACATCATTTCAAAGAAGATTAAAACATAATGCATGGAAGAAAATGCTTAGATTAGGGAAGATTCATCAATAATTTAGAGGAGTGAGTAGGAGAAAAGACGATAAGAATGAGGTCAAGGATCAAAGGAGTGACTAGGGAGAAAGATGATGAGTGAGGATGAGTATGCAATGAGTGACTAGGAGGAAAGATGATAAGAGTGAGGATGAGGATGGGGATGCACCCTCGAGAGGAAATGCAGGTTCAAGAGAAAATAGGTGTGCTCTCAAAATGGATGAGAGGATGCAAGAGGAGAAAGTAAGCAATTATGCACAAAATAATTCAAAGGAAAATATGATGTTGCCCAAGTCAAGCTAAAAATCCAAGATTGATTGATGGTCGATGGAGTGTTGTTGATATGGGAATGATATATCTGAAAAAGAACACAAGGATTGGGAAGGATACATCCTAACGATGATTGGATTTGGATCAAGGCTTGTAGCAAGGATAAGAAGAAGACCAAAGATGCGATTGGATAATTTGTGAGCTAGATTGCATAATTGGATTGTATGAATTAAGATTTTCTTATGATTTGGGATTGATAGGAGTGTTGGGATTGTATGTGAGCAATGGATTGATGGAATGGAGGGATATGATGGATGAAAAGATGCTTATAATAATAATCTATATTAGCACAAAATGAACCTAATGAACAATGAAATGATAAGATGGATGAAAAGATGCTTATATTGTAACATGCCCAACTAAATTTTCCTCAATAAATTAAATATTGACAATATGAATATAAAATTTATGACATAAATCCCATAGCTATTTGTATTTAGCAATTTCATGTCCATAAATTATTATTTTTGAATATATTCATTCCAAATGTCAATATTCAATTTACAAAGTTTGACTTGGCATTCCATGCCTCAAAGTCAATACATCAATTACATTATTTACATCAATTACAACAATGATACTAGTACATAAATAGGATTCCATTAGAATTCCTTAGACAACTCGCCTCCATTAGTGGATGAGAACATGGTTGAGGTTCTTTTCCACCCAACCATGAAGCATTGCTTCCTTGAAATTCTTTAATTTCTCGAAGAATACTCGACCCTACATAGAACACTTAGCAAGAGATACAATTTGCAAGGTGGAATTAGTGCATTCCTAACTACATGTATTTCTATCTACTATTAGAATATGCAAGTTCCATGTTAGGTATTTAAAGAAAAACAGAGAGGATAAATAACAAACAGTTTGTTCTATAAAATAAAATGACTGCAAATCTTGGCCAAGCTCATGTTGCACAAAATGCAACTCAAATTAGATTTGGAAAAGTAAATCTACACTCTTTGGCACCCATTCTTAGAAGGAAAGCTCATCATGACAATGGGTATCCCTCCCTTTTAGACCATCTATTAGCATCATGTTCTAGTATGCTACTTGATCTACCATGTACTTCATGTATCATTCTATGTCAAAGTCATCAACAATTATTCCATCTAATTCTAGTATAACCATTCGTCTAATCATCATACTTCTATATTCTATTAAGTTTCATAATGCAATTCAACACTATTCTATTTCTACAGTTCTTTTCCTTGCAAACGAAATTCACAATCATAGTTAACAGTATTTCAAGATGAAATCCAGGGGTATACTACATGTATGTGCACGCGCATAAATGAAAAATTTATGTAGTACACATATATGCCTGAAAAAAAAACACTATTTTTTTGGAATATGTACATATATTCTGAATTCTAAAGAAATTCTACCTTACGTTCAGGTTTTTTCATATTCAGAAGAGAAAAAAAGAGAGTATCAATTTTCACTTAGAATTTCCATTTGATCTCTTAATAACTATATTTATTCCAATTACAAGGAATCATTTATACAACAGTCACTTGACTCATATGAATCATGGATGAATTACATGATCAAGAATATTCTATTTAGTAAATAAAACAGTTTGAACATAAAAAAAATATCCATCAATCTGTGACATGATAATGTTCTGTGAAAGTTCTATTTTCCACTAATATATGTAATCACATAACTTTCAATTTTTTATTTTGTGCCATATCATTCATTCAAAGATCAACCCATTATGATGCTAGTTCTCTTTGTTCTAACAATGACAATATTACACATAAGGGTTCTAATATACATGATATCGCCTAATTAATATCATGGTTTATGTTACCATTATTTATCCATAATTACCATTTGTTTCAAAGCTATGGTTTGATTGACCATAAGTAAAGACATCTTTTATAAGAACAAAGTATTATCATTCTTTGGCCATGGAATGATAACAACATACCCATGTCTATATATATATATACATGTAGAAATTTTGATGTACAAAGGTGATGAAAAAGATTTATGCAATCATGGCCTGAGATGGCCAAACACTGGCGGTTCGACATAAAACCATGCATTGTTGTTATGCATCAAACGTTTGAAACGTTTGGTAGAGGAATACCATATGAACGATAGCATAGTTCATTATCTTTTCTTAGCAGAGTAAATGAGACTAAATGAAAAAAATTGAAATTTACTAGGGGTCATTGTGTACAACGATCAACCATACTTATAATAGGGCTCAAATCATCATGTGTATATGTCTCCCATACGGAGAGTGTAGAAGTTACACTAAGATCAAACAATGCATGTCGCTCATCATTGTAAGGAATGCTATACAATCATTCAACTAGTTGTAGCCATATTGCTCACAAAGAACTAAGTGTATTGTAAACAAAGAACGGTATTAACCGTTCGATCACAAATGGTTTACAGACATACAAATTGAAAAAGTAATGTACATGGCAGAAATAACCCTGTTAATAAAAAATAAAATGACATGGTTGAGTCGAACAACCATGACCACAGGGATTTAGGCACATGTGAGTAGAACCCTATCATGGCTATTAAACCCGATGCCAGTGCATGCTGATAAAATAAAACAAGCCCAATATGGTGGCTCTGCCCTAATAGGGTTGACAATAAAAAGATTACATGAGGTTGACTATACAGTGACAAAATCCTGAACACATATCCATGGTTTCATTTTATAATATGAGCACAACATCTACATGTTTCCTTTAGAAAGCACACGAAAATCGAATAACCATTCGATTAAAAAGATAAACATTTGACAAAGGATTTCAACATTACCTCCTTAGATGTGTTCACTAATGTTTTTCCTCTGTTTGAATTAGCAAAAACTTCCTCTTTTCCTGATTTTCCTCTTCTTCTATCAAATTTTCCTTTGAATCCCTTGCTTTTCTTCCTAGATTGTCTCCCACCAATCGCCCTTCAGTCGAGAATATTTTTTTCTATCTCTAGAGATAGTGGCCATTATTCCACTATCACTTAGCCTCCCACTACCTTCTATTATGAGCATTTAGAGGTTTGGATCCTTCCCATTCATTATGGGAGTTATGAAATTTAATCCATACTCTCCTTTTTAAATCTTATAGTAATCATTTTTATATATGTATTTCTATATATATGTATATATATTCACATATATGGGGTTTTACCCACACACCCACACACACACACAGATATATATATATATGTATATGTATATGTATATGTATATGTATGTATATACATACATATATATATGTATGTATATATAGCATATATACATACATATACATATATATATTTATGTATATATAACATATATACATACATATACATATATATATTTATGTATATATAACATATATACATACATATATATATGTATATATAGCATATATACATACATATACATATATATATTTATGTATATATAACATATATACATACATATACATATATATATTTATGTATCTATAACATATATACATACATATACATATACATATACATATATGTATATATGTATATATTTACATATATGTACATATGAATATATTTACATATATACATATATGTATATATATATTTACATATATACATATATGTATATATATATATAAGTTGAATTTCATACCATACATTTTATTTTACTTTCCCATTTCTTTTGTTTAGAATCTATTTTCAAATAGAATAAATAACACATTCGTTTTCCTTATATCAATTGTATAGGTTCAAATGCATTTTCGAATACCATTTTATATCAAACTTTGAAATAGATAGAATAAGGAAAGAATGCATTAGAATAATTTCTTTTACAAAATTACTCATTCAACCACATTTTAAATCCATACAATAAGAATGATATTTATTGATTACAAACAAATGCATATGTTGTAGTCTATTTTGGTGTGTGAGATTCCAGATTCTATTCTTGCTTACCATTTATCTTCCGACTAAGCATTCCTACCTCAACCAAGTTCTCGTCCTTCAACCTGTTCCTGCACACATTCTTGCACTTTCCCACTTATCAATAACCTTTAACCGATAATTCATTACGAACTAAAAATTTTAAGATATTCATTTTTTTTCAAATATACCTTCGCTTTTATCAAATTCATAAAATATTAAATGATAAATTTACATTTTCAAATATTTCAATTATCTCAACATTATTAAAAACAAGCAATGAAATTGAGATGTGACATCCTCCCCCACTTGGAAGAGACATTGTCCTAATTTCTAACTAACAAAATTGAATCACATATGTTCATCAAATCGTACTATTTTCAATCCAAAACATCATAATACTCAAATTCAAAATTTAAGCAATAATATATAGCAAATCATCAATAGTATATCTAGGAAAGAAAATGAGGAAAGGGGCGTTCTATTTCCTTTGCATCCTCCCATGTAGCACTATCCTTAGAATACTGATCCCATTGGACCTTATATTGAACAATGTCTCTGTTTCCTAACTTGACATTGTGTATGTCTAGAATTCTAATGGGCTCCACTAGCACCACTCCTAGATCCTCCACCTATAAAGAATTCTAGTTAAGTATATGAGATGCATATGGTCGGTATGGTTTAAGCAAAGAAACATGAAACACATTATGGAGTTGAGCTAGAGCAAGTAGTAGAGAAAGTATGTATGCAACCAGGTTGATTACTTCCAACACATCAAATGGGCCCACGTATCTCAGAGCCAACTTGAATGATTTCCCAAAGGTTATAGAGCTCTTATGTAGTCTAACTCTTAGAAAGACTTTATCCTCGACTGCAAACTGTCTAAAGGTTATATTTCTGTAGGCATAGCTCTTATTTCTATCTGTCGCCTCCTTCAATCTACTCTTGATAAGTCTCATGTATTTTTCCATTTCTTTTAGCATCTTAGGACCTACTATGATCCTGTCTTCCAGCCTATCCCAATTGATGGGAGTACGACACTTTCACCCATATAGGGCCTCGAAAGGTGCCATACCTAAGGATGCATGATAAGAGTTGTTATAAACAAATTCTACTAGCGGTAGATACAATTCCCATTTATATTGTTGATCCATACAATACATCTAAAGGAGATCCTCTACTACCTGATTCACCCTCTTAGTTTTACTGTTGGTATGAGGATGATAGGTTGAACTAAAATTTAGCTTAGTCCCCAGTTCCGCATTCAAGGTTTTCCAAAACCTTGAGGTCATCTAGGTATCTCTATCAGATATAATGGTTTCTGGAACTCCATGTAATTGAAAGATCTCCTATAGAAATTTCTTGGCCAAGGCCAATGATCCATCCTTAAGATTCCTTGGAATAAAATGTGCCACCTTAGTCAACTTATTGACTACTACTAGAATGACATCATGTTTGTTCTTACCTAAGGGTAACCCCTGTACAAATTCCATGTTGATCACTTTCTGTTTGTACTCAGGTATATCATCAGGGAAAAAAAGCCTTGCTGGATGCACATGCTCAACCTTAAATTGATGACACTCCAAGTATCTGGATAGATATTCCACTATGTCCTTCCTGAGTTTTGTCCAATAATATAAGGTTTTTAATTCTACGATCATCTTTGTTACTCTGGGGTGTCTTGAATACAGTGCATTGTGGAATTTTTCTAGGACCAACTTCCTAAGCTCTCTAGAGTCTAGAATATACATTGGCCTCTGGTATCTTAAAATACCATCTGATTCAAATTCATACCCATCGAACTGATGGTCTAATGGATTTTCTTCTAAAGCCTTTTTCACCCTTTCATAATGCTCATCTCCTTGCAAGTGTTGCATCACCTGCTTCCTTAAATTTGATCTTGTAGAAGTCATGGTTGCCAAATGTATTATACTAAGAGCATCCACCACTCTATTATCCTTTCCTTTTATATACTCAATTCCAAATTCATACTCGCTAAGGAATTCCAACCATCTCCTCTGTTGTGCATTAAGGTTTGGTTGAGTGAAGATGTACCTTAATCCCAAGTGATCCGTTTTGAGCTCAAACGGTTTCCCCAAAAGATAATGCCTCCAAATTTGTAAGGCATGCACTATTGTTGCTAGCTTCAGGTCATGTGGTGCATAATTTACTTTGTGTTATTTTAGCTTCCTAGACTCATATGCCGCCACTTTTCCTCCTTGCATTAACACTGCTCCTACTCCATCTCGTGAAGCATCCGTGATCAATAATAATTGACCATTGGGATCGGGTATTGTTAGCACCGGAGTTGTTATGAGCTTCTCCTTTAGGAGTTAGAAATACTATTCACACTTCTCAATCCAATCAAACCTCTTTCCTTTCTTTTGAAGAGATGTTATTGGGGTCGCAATTTGAGAGAATCCTTGCAATTTTTTTTTGTAATATTCGACAAGACCCATAAAGCTTCACACCTATGTCACACTCTAAGGCATCGACCATTCCACAATTTCCTTTATGTTCTCATGATCCATAGAGACTCCCTTTGATGTAATAATGTGGCCTAAGTAGTGCACCTTGTCCTGATAAAATGAACACTTGGATAGCTTTCCAAAAAACTTCTTTTCCCTTAGATGCTGCAAGACTATCCTCAAGTGTCAATCGTGTTCTTCAATAGACTTGGAATAAACTAGGATGTCATCAATAAATATTAGGAAAAAATCATCCAAATAGTCCCAGAACACATTTTTCATAAGATTCGTGAAATCTACAGGTGCATTGGTCAATCCAAACGATACAACGGTGAACTCGTAATGTCCATACCGAGTTTGGAAGGCCATATTTGAATATCCTCTTCCTTTATTCTCAAGTAATGGTAACCAAATTTGAGATCTATTTTTGAAAATACCATTGATCCATTCATTTGATAAAATAATTCATCGATCCTTAGAAGGGGATATCAGTTCTTGATGGTTGCCTTGTTCAACATCCAATAATCAATACACAAATGCAAGGTTCCATCCTTCTTTTTCACAAAGATAATCGGTGCTCCCCATGGTGACACATTGGGTCTAATAAGCCCCTTGCGTAATAGCTCCTATAACTAGGCTTTCAATTCATAAATCTTGGTGATGGTCATCATGTATGGGGCTTTAGAATGAGGCTCAACTCTTGGCACTATATCAATGGAGAAATCCAATTCTCACTTCGGAGGCATCTCGGTGAGGTCTTCGAGAAACACATCTTAGAATTCCCTAAGAATTAGATAATCATCAAGGCATGGTTTCTCATTGTCGTATTTTCTGACATGCACAACATATATAACATAACCCTTCCTCTGACCCCTCTTGAGTTGCATAGCTGAAATTTTTCTAAGCACCAAGGGTCTTTGTACCCCATGTATCTTCACCAAGTGTTGGTATGTGGTGATTGATCATACAAATACTATACACTTGTAATGTATAAATGGGGTTCGGGGCATTGCCCCAATTTTTTTTTTCGTTGACACATCAAGGTTTTTTCCCACTGACACGTCAAATTTTTTTTTCCCGTTGACACGTCAAGGTTTTCCTGTTAACACGTCAAATAAAAAATAACCTTGTAAAACCCTAATTCTAGAAGGTTCCAAAAAGCTTGCTATAAGTGGTTGGAATGTATGTTGTGGTATGGTGTTCGCGAGGTTGTAATATGTTTTGCATTGGATAATAAAATCATTGGATGGATGATTTTCTATGGATGTAGCCCATATTGGGTGAGCCACATTAAATTTTGTGTTGATCTCTTTTGTGTTATTCTTCATTGTTATTTCTGGGTTATTTAATTTGCATATAATTGCTAATGTTTATTGCTCCAATCTGCTTGAACCCTAACACCGGGTGCCCATAGTCATCCAAACAACTCACCATCTTATCCTCATAATTTACAATAGCTTTGTACTCAGTTAACTAGTTAATTCCCAAGATTACATCATAGGACCCTAGTGGTGCCACATAAAGGTTAACTTGGGTCAGGAAGTTGGGGAGTTCTAACTTGCTGCAAAAGAAACACGAGTCTACTTCTCGCTTTGCTTGATTTCCATACTGAATTGACCATGAGTTTTCCATATGTCCAAGTCTAATGGGAAGCTTAGGAATTATCCTAGGGTCTATGAAACACTCAATAGCTCTAGTATCTATCAAAATAGAAACAGTTCAACCATAGAGCTTACCCGTCAGTCATATTGGAGAAGCCTAGTACTCTACTTGCTTGTTATCCACCGTTGCATGGATCTTGTGTTGCAGGGCCTGCTGTTGATTTCCTTCCTTCTGTGACTTCAAATTTTGAGGGAAACTAGACACATAATGGTTTCCCCCACAAGTGTAACACCCATCATGTGGTCCTTTTCAACCTCATGACCTATCCTCTTTTGAGTTCCTCTAGTTATTGTCAAAGCTATCATTGCCCCTATTAGCCCTTTTATTTCTTCCTCCTTGGTTACCTTCTTCCTTTTTCAGAGGGTCACTTTCTCTTTTTAGATTTCTGATATGATGGGTCTTATTTTCCTTCTGTCCACCACCCTTTCGAAACTTCTTATTTTTAAATTAAGGCTTGAATTCTAATCCCTTGCGAAGATTGGACAACTGCTGCAACTTCTTCTCTTGCTTAATGTCCTTATTAAAAGCTTCTACCATTGTAATATGATTGTGGAGGTCCACCTCAACTCAATGTGGGGTCTCAATCCCAAAATAAACTTCTAAATTTGGAATTGCTTATCGAGTTGTTATTGTGGCACATACTTGAGCAAGTTGGTAAACTTCTCCCAATACTGAACAAATGTTAGGCCACCCTAGGTCATATTTTGAAATTCAGTCATCTTTTTGTCAAAGAAAAGTTGTGGTAGCTACCTCTTCCTAAAATATTGGAGGAAAACCTCCCAAGTAATCTCCTTCAGCAGAAGTCTCCCTTCTTCCTTCTCATTGTTCCACCAAGTGGCTTCCTCCTCAGATAATTGGTACACAACCCACACATCCTTAGTTTGGTTAGATAGATTATGAAGCCCAAAGTATTTTTCCATCTCTATGATCCAAGCCTCAATTCCATCTTTGATGGCCTTTCCATCAAACTTCATTTGTGCTACCTTTTTAAGATCTTTTCCCAATTCTTCCTCAATTCAGCCCTGATTAAGATCCCCTTGGGCTCTTTCTCCTTGGTTAGGTACCTCATTCCTAAGATTTTGATCTTCTTGCACCCATTGGACCTCTTGTTCCAAATGGTCCATTCGAGTTTCTTGCCGGTTTAGAAGTTCCAAGATTTGATCTAGTCTCTTGCTTGGCCCATTATCTTGTCTGCTACTACCCGCATCTTGTCTAGTGGGCACCATAATGACCCACACTCGACTTGCATCACAATCACGTTTAATGTATCTTAACACAAGGTTTTACACTTAAACTATAGCATCTACACAATAGTGTGTTCACAACATGTAATCTAAAAGAGTTGTACACATTCATACATATCAAAACAAGTCTTCAAATTTTGTGCTCTTGATTAAACGATAAAAAATACTTTATTTATATTGAATATGGATTTACGCTAATCATTATTTACAATTTTTTTTGACTCTAAGTAGTTCCCTCATTATCAGAAAGAGTGCATTCCTCTATATCCTCATCCGATTTTACATCATCCCTCTTGGGTGAGGTAGGATGTGCACACAAACACTCCTTCTCTTTAGTCAACAATGGTGCACTAGGTCCACATCCTATTGGCCAATCTCTAAATGCAGAGGGTTTCTTAGCCTTAGGAGTTCGTTTAGACTCCTCAATCTTTTTTCCTCTCTCCAAATTGAGATGTGTGAGGGTGTTTGCTAGACTTTCATCATCATAAATCTTGGGCTGGTTCTCGAGTTTGGGATTCTCTTCGATAATGATTGGATTCTTTGAAGCCCTAATGGCCTTTCCCTTCTTTCTTCTTGACTTGGACCTTCCCATTTCCTACAACCAATTCAGGTTGGTTATTGTCTAGGTAACTCAAATCCAGTTAAGGGTATACCATTCCCTAGTTCATCCATCGTGGGCTCATAGGCATAGAGCTGAACCTTGAGGTTTGATACCAAATGTAACATGCCCAACTAAATTTTCCTCAATAAATTAAAGATTGACAATATGAATATCAAATTAATGACATAAATCCCATAGCTATTTCTATTTAAAAATTTCATGTCCATAAATAAAAAACAATTGAATATATATTCATTTCCAAATGTCAATAGTCAATTTACAAAGTTTGACTTGGAATTCTATGTCTCAAAGTCAATACATCAATTACAACAATGATACTAGTACATACAACTCGTCTACACTGGTGGATGCAAACAATGTTGAGGTGCTTTTCCACCCAACCATGAAGCATTGCTTCCTAAGAATTCTTCAATCTGTCAAAGAATACCTGACCTTGCACGAAACACTTAACAAGAGATACAGTTTGCAAGGTGGAATCTGTGCATGCCTAACTACATGCATTTCTATCTATTGTTAGAATATGCAAGTTTCATGTTAGGTATTTTAAGAAAAGCAGAGAAAGGATAAATAACAAATAGTCTATTTCATAAAATAAAATGACTACAAAACTTGGCCAAGCTCATGCTCCATAAAACGCAACTCAAATTAGATTTGGAAAAGAAAATCTACACTCTTTAGCACCCATTCTTGAAAGGAAATCTCATCATGACAAGGGGTATCCCTCCCTTTTAGACCATCTATTAACATCATATTCTAGTATGCTACAATCTACCATGTACTTCATGTATCATTCTATGTCAAAATCATTAACAATTATTCCATCTAATTTTGGTATAACCATTCGTCTAATCATCAAACCTCTATATTATATTAAGTTTTGTAATGCAATTCAACTCTATTCTATTTTTACAGTTCTTTTCCTTGCAAAAAACATTCACAATCATAGTTATGAGTATTTCAAGATGAAATCAAAAGGTATATTGCATGTATGTGCACATGCATAAATTAAACATTTATGCAGTAGACATATATGCCTAGAAATTAAACACTATTTTTTTGGAATATGTGTATACATTGTGAATTCTAAAGAAATTCTACCTTACATTTAGGTTTTTCCATATTCATAAGAGAAAAAGAGAGTATCAATTTTCATTTGACCTCTTAATAACAACTATATTTATCTCAGTTACAAGGAATCATTTATACAACTGTCACTTGACTCATATGAATCATGAATGAATTACATGATCAAGAATATTCTATTTAGTAAATAAAACAGTTTGAACATAAATAAAAATATCCATCAATCTATGACCTTATAATGTTCTGTGAAAGTTTTATTTCTCCACTAGTATATGTAATCACATAACTTTTAGTTTTATATTTTTTACCATATCATTCATTTGAAGATCGACCCATTATGATGTTGGTTCTCTCTGCTCTAACAGTGACAGTATTGCACATAAGGGTTACGATATGCATGATATTACAAAATCGATATCATGGTATTAGTTACCACTATTTATCTATAATTACCATTTGTTTCAAAGCTATGGTTTAAATGACCATAAGTAAAGACATCTTTTATAAGAACAAAGTATTATCGTTCTTCGACCATGGAAGAATAACAATACAATACCCATGTCTATATATATATGTTGAAATGAACAAGACAACTAAGAGGGGGGGTGAATCAATTGTAGCAAATTAAAAATTCAAAATCCTTAACAGTAATTAGATCCACAACCATTTATTAAACCCTTATTCTGTTAGATTGATTAAACATGAAATGCATATAACAAAAATTGAAATCATAACACCATACACATGAGAACACCATATTTACATGGAAAATTCAATGAGGGAAAAACCACGGTGAGGATTAGCTCACAATATAAGTAATAGATAAGACAATACAAAGGGGCTCACTGCCATAATAGGACACACAGTCCAAAAGGGCTAACAGCTAGGGCTCACTGCCACAAAAAGAATACAAAAAGATAGAAGAAGAATGTTACATAGAGAAAACACTTCTCAATGCAACAAAGAGTCCACCACAATTGCTTGCACACATTCACCGTCTCACATGAAAGATTTCAAATACCTTTAGCTCACTGCCTTCAAAAACCCTTACTTGAAATTCACACTTCTTTGCTCAAATTCGCATCACATATAATTCACTCGCATCACTTTTCACATCTATCTTGTTTCTTACTCTTTTGTAAACCCTCTTGCATCAAAACCATACATATTTATATCAAGCTTTATCTCAAAGACTTTCTCCAATGTCAACCATTAGCCGCTATACATTCAAATTCAAAATAGGTTGACACCTAAGCATTCCCACAGTGGATAGGAATGAAAGGAAACCTACATAAATACTTGATTAGGACCCAAATAGATCCCAACACACTTTAACACGCTTCCACAAGCCTCACATGTAGTGTTAAATACAAGGTCGACCAACACCCATGCAAAACACTGTAGACATTAAGTACACACTTCCTTAAATCAAGCCGAAGGTTTTGGACAATATAATTCACTTGAACTCAATCCAAAACTATCCATGAACTACTTAAGATTCATAAAACACTTCATCCACGCTTGCATCAACAAATAATTTAAATCAAGACAATTGATAACCCTTATTTGCATATTGATAAATGAAACTCTCATTGTACTACACAAAATCAAGTAAAAAACTTGAATACAGAAAGATAAAAGCATTATAAGAAACTTCCCAAATTTTCACAACCTGAATCCAAACTGTTGGTGTTTTTTCCAGCAGAGCCTTTAAAGTCCTCTAAAGGTGTGCCATGCCTTATGCTTAAGAACTTCAAGATTTGTGGCCAACAAATGAGAGATTGATATGGAACCCTTCTCCCCTACACTTCGGGCTCTACGAAACCCAGGAGGGTGATCCCTTCAGCGTAATCCTTAATACTCTTGTGCCAAATTATCAAATACATTGTAATTAATAGACAATTCTCCTTTAATCGTTTAATAGACACAATACCCCAAAGATCTGGCTCACCTTCATGGTAGTATCTAACTTAAACATGAGAAATGTTATACATTAAGCTCAACATATATTCACAATGAGATAGGAGATTAAAATTTGATTTTAAATGTTGATGCCACAAAAGATCTCAAGAGACTGCAACATTACAAGAGCAGTGCCTAATCCTAGGGTGTGTTAGAATTGTAAAATTTTAAAGATTTCATGGCTGTCTGTACCCATAAGTTTGCTAAGAATTCCATACCATAAGCATAAGAATTCGCTTTGTATAACATGTTTTCCCATGATTTAGTTTGTTTTCATCATTTGGTCCCATATAATTCATTTAACCCCAAGTATTTCAATGTATAAATCATATCGGCAAGAGATGATACAGGTCTCACCAATACATGAAGCATTTTATACTAACGTGTGTCTTTTTGCAGTCTATCGGCAAGACATCGGGAATGTCTTACCGATGAGATTTTAGTTGAGGATTCATATCAAGCAGACATAGTTCATAGTCTCAACGACAATGTGATCCTATCGACAAGATAATGTTCATTGGAATAAGTCATATCGAGCTCATTTGTGTCTTACTAATCAAGGCATAAATTGACTGTCGGCGAGACAAGAGCCATCAGAGTAACATCCCAGAGCATTCATCTGGTCTTGCCGACAATACCGAGGAAGATTTCGTCGTTGTCATCGGGATGAAGTCATGGAGTTCTTCCGACCCCCTATGTCACAGCGACAGGATTACATTAAGACTTGGTGGTATATTTGGATAGAATGGATTCTGTGAGACAAGCGTCATCGACGAAAGCTAGGAGAGTCATACCAAGTGTTGCTTCATCAGCAGGAAAACCACTATGTTTCAGCGATCAGAATAGACCGAAGGAAATTTCTAGAAAAGACACAAAGTAAGCTGTGGAATGTTTTGTCGACCCCCTAAGTCACAACGATAGGCTTCATTGGTGAGAGTTACAACGATATACATAAGACTGAAAGGATAACTATCAGGAAGACTCATCACATTGGTATAACTACAAGACAACTTGGTGATAGAAGTGAAGATACAGATAGGCTATCAGTGAGACTTAGAACATCGTTCAAACTGCATGACACCATGGCGATATATGATCTATTGATAGTTAGAGAGACTCAGAGTGTCGGGGAAGCGGTAGGATGTCATAGCGAGTATCTAATGGATGTTAGTAAAAGTCCGAATACAACAGATCACCAAGATTTGAATACGAATGGATGTGACTTTTCATGTGGCAATATATAAATACCCATTTTTGACAGCGAATGAGAGAAGAAAAGAGCGAGTAAAAAACACAGTAGGATACAAAATGTTTACAATTTTGAGACTATGATGCATGTTTGAAACAATGGAGATTTCAATTGAATTCATTTGATGTGGTGACATTTTTCTGGTATCAATTGTTTGTTGTGTTAATTGAAAGTATTGCTAAAGTTGTCTCCAAGGTTGATGTTTTCTAATTGTTTAAACTGATATATCAAGGATATTTTTTAGTTTATCAGTGCACATTTACTGTATCTGTATGATTGGATTAATTGATTCTTTCAAGGAAAGATTAAGTCCTTTTAGTCAGTCATAGTAATTAGGAAATCTCATTTGGATCATTAAGAATAACTCAATAGTCACATCCTTGCATGTTTATACCAGTTATAAACTTAATATTGTATGCCAAACAATTTGAGTATCTGCCAGAAAGAAGTTATTCATTTCATATTTTCATTTGACTCCGTACACCCAATAAGGCACTAGTCTCTACTATTTCATTATTTAATTTCATTCATTTTTACATATGAACACATTAGATTTAGCCTTGATATTGCTTATACAATTTATACCAAAATAAAACTCATTTATCCACTCCTATTTTCCAGTGTGGGTAAATTGCTTTAGGAAATGAACAAAGGTCAAGTCTGCTTTATTCAAATAGGTATACTCGCCTAGGTCTAGCAACACCTAAAGAGAAGAAGGTTCAAATCATTTGGCCTTGTCTGTTACCCTGAAATGTTGTGAGAGCTTGGCAACCTCTCGTGGTTCAAACCTGCGTTTTTGAGAGCTAACAAATTGGTGACTCTACTGGGGATTATTGCAGAATATCCGGTTGAAGATTATCGTATAGAGTCATTGAAAAAAGATTTATAATTTGAGAAGTTGTATAAAAAGTGATTCCACTGGGGATAAAATCAAGATATTTCATCTTTTCTCACTTTTAACAAAGTGAGTGGTGACTCTAACAAGAACATTGCATCTATTCAGCATGAATGGTAGAAGATCCCAATATAAGGGAGGTCCTGCTGGTAACAGTAAGTGGACACATAAGGATGATAAGGGTAAGAAGGTAGCTGATGACATGTGCATAACAAATAAAGACAAAGCATCAAGACCACATTGTGAGACATATGACCATTATGATACATGGAGAGATAATTCAAGTGGAGAACCTTATACCCCTGAAGAACAAAGAAATCCTTTTTATAATCCTCAGAAACAGGCAGAGTTCGATGCTAAACTCGAAGCTGAATGAATCAGATATCAACAGGAATATGATCAAAGAATGGAGGGTAATCAAAATGAGCCTATTGATCATGTAACTCCTCAAGAAAATTATGAGTTCTCAACTTGTGAAGAAGTAGAAACACAGTTCAAGTTTCATAAACAAGAAGTAGAAAAAGCAAAAGCTGAATAGGAAAAGATTCAAATGGTAAAAGCAATCTAAGACTTCAAATTGCAGAAATCCCAAATTGATGCTCATACAGTTGGTTTTTCAAAGTATATACCACCTCATAGGCAGGGAAATAATAATGCAGGGCCTTTAGACCCATCAAAGGCTCCTCAGAATCAGATGGGAAATCAATACAAACAACCAAACCATCCACTGTATATTGCATCACAACATACAAATGTACAACCACCTCATGGTCAACAATATGTGCCATATCTTCATACACAATACAATAATCCAGTGTACCAGTATCAACACTTGCATAATCCTCCCCCTCAATAATATACAACAATGATCAGACAATTTGATTTGACAGGGTTTCAATTATACCCTTACCCTATGGATAGCAGTTGGAGAAGTCTTGTTCCTAAGTTTATAGGGAGCAGTGCAATTACTGGTGAAGATCATTTGAGGAATTTTAATGCTTTTGTCCAAGACTTGGATATATCATATGAAGATTTACATATGAGGTTGTTCATGATGTCACTCATCGAAGAAGCTAGGGATTGGTTCAATAGCTTGCCAATAGTCTCTATTGATTTTGTCCAAGAATTTCAGGATCAATTCCTCGAGCAATATGGGATTCTAGGTGCACCAGATGCTGCTCTTCATGAATTAGCACAGATTTAAAAAAATTAGAATGACTCAATTTATAATTTTAACCAGAGATTCAACAAATTGCAGAATAAGATACCACCTGGATCAAAGTTGCCAAACTCTGTAGCATTGAGTGTTTATTTGAATGTGTTCGATCCAAAAACAGGGTATGAACTAAGAAATAGGTTCCCAAGAGATTTAGCTGAAGCCCAAAAGATAGCATTAACTATTGAAAATAGTAAGAAAGCTGCTGGGATAATCAGTAAGAGAGACAACCCTAGGGTTCCTCAACAAGTCAATAATTATCAATACAAATAGGAGAACACATACAAAAATGAGAGGCCTAGGTTACATGGCATGCCCTACGGTACAAATTGGAAGGATGGAAAACCTATAATAGATAGGCCTAGAAACAAAGAAAATCATGATCCATTAAGGAAGAAGGGAGCGTATATGGTAAATAACAATTGTTGGTGTGAAAGCTGTGATGGGCCACATTCCCCAGATCATTGTGTTGTAGCCCAAAGAATGCAAGAAGAAGGAATGTTAGTGAGTAACAGTGGAGAGGATCACACAGTGTATTTGAATTCAAATACTTTTCACCGTGTTGAGGAGAAATACTCATCTTCAGAAGATGAAGGTTGTAAGTACAATGTTTCAAATCAAAGGTGCAATGTCCACATGGCTAAACAACAAGTTTTTTCTGATTTTGAAGAAAGTTATGTAGAACAATACTCTGTTGAGGTGCCTACTCAATGCGATATAAGGAGACCCACTGAAGAGGAAATAAAGAGGTTAACCATTGTTGTAGTTGAACAAGCAAAGAGCAATTATTGGTTAAGAAATAGGACAATGAATGAAAAGGAAGGTGTTCCCAAGGGAATATTTATGAAAGATAGAGAAGTAACACCAGGAGTTTTGAAGAAGGAAAAAAATAAGCAACATGATGAACAAAAGCCTGTCGAGAAGGAAGAAAACAAAGGAGAAACATTAGAGCAAAAGAAAATGACTAAGGCGGAGGGTTCTTCATTCGACTTTTCTCAGGCTTTATCTCAGGTAAAAATGTCTGTTCCACTGCTTGAGATGATGAAAATTAAGGAGTATATGGATAGTGCAATTCAATTGATATCAAATGAAAACGAGAAAAGTACGAGTTCTGAAAATCAAATGTCCACTAAAATGGTTAACAAGAAAGAGAAGATGATTGTCCCAGAAGTGTGTCTAAATGATGCATTGGTAAATTCCCTGCAAGTTGAACCTTTTTTCACCACGCTGCTTATAAACAACAAATTGTTGAGGAATTGCATGATAGACTCTGGCGCTACTATCAATATTATGCCAGTTGGAGTTATGAAACAACTTGGTATGTGGGTGGATATTAATGGAGGGAAGTGTTATGCAATGGATAGTAGGCCTATTCCGGTAGTAGGTGTTATGAAAGATGTTGAAATTAAATTAGCTGCTTATCCTCAGGTGGCCTATAATATAGATATAACTGTAATCGATACCCCTTCTCGGTTCGGGATGCTTCTATCAAGACAATGGACAACAATGGTTGGGGGAAATGTCCAATTTGATTTGTCTTATACAACAATTCTAGTGAATGGCTAGGAAGTTAAGCTATACAGGGAGCCAAGGATGAACCCAATTGTAGATTGCGTACCTCAAGATCAAGTCAATTGCTTTTGTGACATGGATCTTGGAAGTTTTAAGATAGAACCAGCCCAGCCAGAGTTAGTCAATGGTGATCCAATTGATAAACATGTTGCAAAAAACTGTGATGGTGTGTGGAAAATGTACTTTGATGGAGCATGCAGCCAAGAAGGTAATGGAGCAGGAATAGTGTTTGTTTCACCTGAAGGAGTCACATTTAAATATTCATTTTTTCTGGCATTTGAATGCACAAACAATATAGCAGAGTATGAAGCTTTACAAACAGGATTGAATATGGCTATAAAACATAAGATCAAGCTGCTAGCTATTCTAGGGGATTCTGAGCTAGTTGTTTCTCAAGTTAAATCAAAATATGTAGCAAAACACAAGAGGCTGAAGCAATACAAAAATGTTGTATGGGACACAATTGAGTTGTTTGATGATTTTTCCATTGAATGGATTGAGAGGTTGAAAAAGATAATGGCAAACTTTTTGGCTAATGTAGCATTGAGAAGAGATGATATCACACTAGCTGGAGTGTCTCAAATTGAGTTCAAAACAAGACCCATTGTGCCTAAAAACATATACAGTTGGTAGGTTTTTAATGATGATGCTGACCTCTTGAAATTTCTTCACTGTATAGATCAATATGAAGCTCAAGAAGTTGATTTCAATGCCTTTGTTGAAGAAGTAGATGGAAAGCAGACAATATTTGGGAAAGAGGTCTTACAAATTAGAACTAATAAGCTTCCTAAAGGGCTAGTAGCATTGGAAAGGGTATATGATGGAAATGATTGGTCCCTCATAAAACAGATACCAGTCAAGAGAGAGGATATTGAAGAGGTCAATTTAGGGACTAAACTGGCACCAAAAAAGGTATACATTGGAAAGAAAATAAGCCCGACAATTCGAAGAATGTTGATTACACTATTGAGAAAATATAAACATGTGTTTGCATGGTCTTATGAAGATCTCAAAGCATATAGGGAAGATTTGTTTCAACATGAAATCCTGTTGAAGCCAGATGCAAAGCCATTTAGGCAAAGACAAAGACCTATCAACCCAACATTGGAACCAAAAATGCAGGAAGAATTGGTAAAGCTTAGAGATGGGGGTATTATTAAACCAATTAGGCATTCAACATGGGTTTTGAACCTAGTTCTTGTGAGGAAGAAGAACGGGGATATCAAATTATGTGTGGACTTTAGAAATCTAAACGTGGCATCTCTCAAGGATAATTATCCTCTACCTAATATGGAGGCTATACTACATAAAGTAATAGGGTGTGAGTTGTTATCTATGATGGATGGGCTATCTAGTTACAACCAGGTCAAAGTCAAAGAATATGAGTAGTACAAGACAACTTTTACAACCCCATGGGGAACATATGTTTATGTGAGAATGCCATTTGGTCTCACAAATGTAAGTGCAACCTTTCAAAGAGCTATGGACGTAGCATTTGCATACTTGATTAATGCTATCATGGTGGTATATCAAGATGACCTTACTGCTTATTCAAAAAGGGTTGAAGATCATGTAGAACATCTTGAAAAGGTATTTGTTAAAGCTTTAGAATATGGTATTAGTCTGAACCCTAAAAAATGTCATTTTGCAGTCACAGAAGGTAAACTCTTAGGACATATTGTGTCAAAGGAGGGGATTAGAATAGATCTTGAGAGGGTTGAGGCCATAGATAGAATCCCTATTCCTAAGACCATCAAGGCTATCCAATCATTTTTTGGACAGATCAATTTTGTTAGGAGATTTGTCTCTAATTTTGCTCAAATTATTAAGCCCATATCAAAGATGTTAAGGGACAAAAGATAGAATGGACTGTAGAGGAATTGGAAGCTTTTACATCCATCAAAAGGGCCATCAAGGAGGATCCTATCCTTAAATCTCTAGATTTTGCAAAACCTTTTCAAATATTTTCATTTGCTTCGTTGCATACTATAGCTACTGTTATGTTGCAAAAGAATGAGGAAGGTCATGAGCAGCCTACATGTCCTTTTTCAACAAGTCATTATAGGGGTCAGAATTGAAATATGATATAATGGAGAAACAAGCGTTTACATTGGTGAAAGCCATAAAAGATTTTAGACCATATCTTGTTGAGCCAAAGTGATAGCTTATGTCCCTCATGCAGCTGTTAAAGATATTTTGACACAGTCAGAGGTAACTAGAAAGAGATGCAGGTGGATTAATAAAATTTAAGAATTTGATATGGAATTACAAATCACCAAATTAGTAAGAGGTCAAGGTTTGGCCAAGTTAATGGCAGAAACAAATATTGAAGCAAATCAAATTTGTAATGCAGAAGATGAAGGAAATGCAATTGCAAGTATTGAGCATACTCCTTGGTATACAGACATCATGTATTACCTTATATACATGAAGTGTCCTGAAGGATTAAGTGATAATCAGAGAAGAACCTTGAAGCTACAAGCGTCCAAATATGTGTTCATGGAAGGTGATTTGTTTTTGGAAAAACAAGGATGAGATGTTGTTGCTATGTCTAGATGAGTCACAAGCCAAGCACGTTATAAGAGAAATGCATGAAGGGGTCTGTGGAGGCCATTATTCTGCAAAGACAACTGTACACAAGATTTTTAGGGCAGGTTATTATTGGCCAAAAGTCTTTAATGATTCTTTTTCATATGTAAGATGTGAAACATGTCAGAAGTTCTCAGGGAAAATGAAGTATCAGGGAGCTTTACCACTCAGACCTTTGCAAGTTGAAGCCCCTTTTCATCAGTGGGGAATTGATTTTATTGGGGAGATACAAGAGAAATCAAGTGGAGGACATAAGTGGATCCTGGTAGCTACTGATTACTTAACCAAATGGGTAGAGGCAGTCCCAAGCAAGCAAGCAACAAGTAATGTTGTGATCAATTTTTTAATGGATAACATTATTACCAGATTTGGTACACCATTAATATTGATTACAAATAATGGGATGTGTTTCTGATCTGATGAGTTTAGAGATTTTTTTAGTACATATGGTATCACTGTTTCTTATGCAGCTCCCTACCATTCACAAGCTAATGGTCAAGCAGATTCCAGCAACAAAAGTCTTCTGAAGATCATAAGGAGGATGCTAGGTGGGAACAAAAGGGCTTGGGATTCAAAATTAAGGTTGGCTGTGTGGGCTGATAGGATAACTGTGAAAAAGGCAATTGGAAAATCCCCATTTGAATTGGTATATGGAACACAAGCTAGGATGCCTTTACAAAATTTGTTACAAGTTTACAAATTTATCCTTCAGGAAGACATAGATATTCCAGAACCAATGGAGGAAAGAATGTAACAACTGGCAGAGCTTGATGAAGTAAGAAGAGTAGCTCAAAACCAGAATGCGAAATTGCAGGCACAAATGAAGTACTTATTTGATAAAAGGGAAAAAAGATAGCAAATTTGAAGAAAATGATCTGGTGTTAATGTGGAATGCAAGATGTCAAGAGAAGGGAAAACATGGGAAAATTGAAGCTTTGTGGCTGGGACCCTTTGTTGTTGTTGGCAAGCAAGGTGAAGATTCATATTATTTGCAAAACATGACTGGTGAAGAATAGGGATTGCCTGTACATGGGAAATTTTTGAAGCATTTCTTTTCGTAAAAAAGGGAATACAGAGGATTAAGGGTTTCCAGTGTATGGACAACTCTTGAAAATCCTCTCAAAAATTTTCTCCATGCACAGTAGTTTAGGAAATAAAAGGGAACAAGAATTGCCAGTACATGGACAATCCTGAAATTCCTTCTTTAAATAAATCTTTCCATGTACAATAGTATAGGGTCATGTTCATCTCCATTTCCATTCATTCCATCTTGCTCGCTGGTCCATAACCATGAAAGTTTGGTCTGCTCTCCCAAAAATATGGATTCTTGCAATGATCTCACAATCATTCATCCCCAGACGGAGCCACTGTTAGAACTGTAAAATTTTGAAAATTTCATGGCTGTCTGTACCCATAAGTTTTCTAAGAAGTCCATACCATAAGCATAAGAATCCACTTTGTATAACATGTTTTCCCATGCTTTAGTTTGTTTTCATCATTTGGTCCCATAGAATTCATTTAACCTTGAGTATTTCAATGTATAAATCATATCAGCAAGAGATGACATAGGTCTCACCGATCCATGAAGCATTTTATACTAACGTGTGTCTTTTTGCAGTCTATCGGCAAGACATCGGGAATGTCTTACTGATGAGATTTTAGTTGAGGATTCATATCAGGCAGACACAATTCACAGTCTCAGCGACAATGTGATCCTATCGACAAGATAATGTTCATCGGAATAAGTCATATCGAGCTCATTTGTGTCTTACTGATTGAGGCATAAATTGATTGTCAACGAGACAAGAGCCATCAGAGTAATGTCCCGGAGCATTCATCTAGTCTTGCAAACAATACTGAGGAAGATTTCATCGTTTTCATCGGGATGAAGTCATGGAGTCCTGTCGACCCCCTATGTCAGAACGACAGGATTACATTAAGACTTGGAGGTATATTTGGATAGAATGGATTCGACGAGACAGGTGTCATCAACGAAAACTAGGAGAGTCATACCGAGTGTTGCTTCATCGGCAGGAAAACCACCATGTTTAGGCAATCAGAACAAACCGAAGGAAATTTCTCGACAAGACACAAAGTAAGCTATGGAACGTTTTTTCAACCCCCTAAGTCACAACGATAGGCTTCATCGGCAAGAGTTACAATGATATACATAAGACTGAAAGGATAACTGTCGGGAAGACTCATAATATCGGTATAACTACAAGACAACTTGGCGATAGAAGTGAAGATACAGATAGGCTATCGGTGAGACTCAGAACGTCGGTCAAACTGCATGACACCATGGCGATATATGATCTATTGACAGCCAAAGAGACTCAGAGTGTCGAGGAAGCGGCAGGACGTCATAGTGGGTATCTAATGGATGTTAGTAAAAGCCCAAATACAACAAATCACCGAGATTTTAATACGAATGGACGCAACTTTTCATGTGGCAATATATAAATACCCATTTTTGACAGCGAATGAGAGAAGTAGAGAGCGAGTAAAAAACACAGTAGGATACAAAATGTTTACAATTTTGAGACTATGATGCATGTTTGAAACAATGGAGATTTCAATTGAATTCATTTGATGTGGTGACATTTTTCTGGTATCAATTATTTGTTGTGTTAATTGAAAGTATTGTTGAAGTTGTCTCCAAGGTTGATGTTTTCTAATTGTTTAAACTGATATATCAAGGATATTTTTCAGTTTATCAGTGCACATTTACTATATCTGTATGATTGGATTAATTGATTCTTTCAAGGAAAGATTAAGTCCTTTTAGTCAGTCATAGTAATTAGGAAATCTCATTTGGATCATTAAGAAGAACTTAGTAGTCACATCCTTGCATGTTTATACCAGTTATAAACTTAAAATTGTATGCCAAACAATTTGAGTATCTACCAGAAAGAAGTTATTCATTTCATATTTTCATTTGACTCTGTACACCCGATAAGGCACTAGTCTCTACTATTTCATTGTTTAATTTCATTCATTTTTACATATGAACACATTAGATTTAGCCTTGATATTGCTTATACAATTTATACCAAAATAAAACTCATTTATCCACTCCTATTTGCCAGTGTGGGTAAATTGCTTTAGGAAATGAACAAAGGTCAAGTCTGCTTTATTCAAATAGGTATACCCTGAAAGAGAAGAAGGTTCAAATCATTTGACCTTGTTTGTTACCCTGAAACGTTGTGAGAGCTTGGCAACCTCTCGTGGTTCAAACCTGCATTTTTGAGAGCTAACAGGGTGGAGTCATTTAAATCACGTAATTGAAAACACATCAAAACATTCACTTTTCCATAACTATGCCTACCAAATGATGCCTTACACCACTGATACCAGAAACTTAATCAGTAGTATTTAGTGATCCTAGCACATAGTTGCATAAACCTTCATTCATGTTAATACAATTTAACTAATTATTTGAATGAGATTAAGAATAGTGAACAGACATTCAGGGAAAGACAAGAAGATGAATATTAGAAACCCTTGACTACTTCTATTCAAAATCTACACAATGTCTACAGTGGAGAAAACTGACTCAAAATATCTTGCCATTTATTATTTCAAAGATGACAGTGTTGTTAAAACATCCACCATTACATGACTCAAAGTATTCCAGAACCTATAAAAAAATCAAGTTAATTATTTAGACATGTTACAAAGTGTCTCCACGAGACCAAATTGTGAGCAACTCCTTGCAAATAAAACAAAAATTACATTTAAAGAAATGAGGAAACCCTCAGATGGAAATTATGTTTGACATCTAACACTAGTTGATCCCTTAGATTAGTAACAATATTGCACATGAAGAATTCCTTCTCCCACTCATTATTTTCCCGCCTCTTTTATTTTCCTTTACCTAAAAATCCTGTACAAACATTTTACCTTGCATGTAAAAACCATTTATGGCCTCATTTTCACTTTGCAAGTAAAAAAATGTTAACTCTAGGTCAAAACCCATTTACCCATCCGCCCTTTTACTCTGTAGGTAAAATTTCCTTTTTGCCCATATGTTGGATTTAATTTTTGGGTCACGAGAAATGGTTTCCAGACATTTTTCACCTCACAGGTAACCAAAGAATGTATAAATTTTTTCCCAAATTGTTTCCCAAGCAATAGAAAGGGTTCTAACAACTTTCTGGAGCATGAAAGAGCACTTCCCAATATGTACATGTGTTTAAAAATATGCTTGAAGATAAAAAAACGTGATTACATTTTTTTTGTTGCTCCCATCACAATGAAAACTTGCTTCAAATGCATCTCCATGTAAAAAATAATATGATTTCATTACACACAAACCTTGCTTCCCACTCTCACATTACATTTCTCAACTCCAATCTGCAATGTGCAATAGACATTTATTTTGTACCTAATAGAAATTGGTTGCAAATGAAATTCATCGTTGAATAAACACCATTGTTGATGTGCTCTCACTTTCCCCACCCAAAATGGAGATGAGTGATACAACTCTTGTTGTGAAAAATGAATGAGTTTTTTAAAGCAATAAGAAACAAGAATTATTTTTGTTTAATAAAAACATTTGAAAATGTTTTTATATTTTCCCTTTATGTTTGCCTACAACCATCACTTGATTTACATTATCGTTGCTCTGCAATAAAGGAAAACTTAAATCAATGATGGGTGATGGAATGTGAGCCATCGCTCATCACTATTTTCCTCCTCCCTGTCCACCCAACACTGCGATGTGCTACCGTGAGAAACTGTCGTGAACCTCCTCAACCAATCAAAAACATGGATTAAACTTTCCCTTTTTACAATGAACATTTGAAAATATATTTATATTAAAACTTGCTACTCATGTGTCATTTGAAAAACCATCGCATGAAAAAGGCCATCGCTACTTTGTTTGGAAGTAAAGGTTACCAATTAGCGATGGGCGATGGACATTGGGGCCATTGAGCTCATCGCTGATTTAAATTTGACACTTCCTGTGAAAGGAGGGATGTACCATGGAGCACTCTTTTAATGATTTTTATAAATTTTAAAGTTGCCTCAAACTCATACAATGCAAACCATCGGGCATCACTGATTTGAATCAGCTCAATCATTTTGAAAGGGAGATGGGCGATGGAGTTCTATGCTGCTGAGTGTCGTGACTGTCGTGCCTCGACCAATCAAAAGCAAGAATTAAACTTGATTTTGCTCATAATCATTTGAAATTGTGTTTTATATTTTCCCTAAATTCCTTTTCACTTTTTCCAAATATTTAAAATATTCACAATATTTTAAATATTAACATTAGAAAATGGGAAAATTTTAATTTCACTTGTAGCCCAAATGGACAAAATTCACTGCGCACAAACAGAGACCCCTAAAGTCGAGATTTTTTGCATGCAACCATAATCAATTATTTAAAACATAGTTTTTAAATCAAATTTTGTCCAACCCTCAAAATTCAGGTACCTCCTTTATAAACTGGCATGTCAGACGTGTTTGCCCCACTTGAAATTTATTAAAATAATGTATCAAATGGCCTTCTTTTTTGATGAAATCAAAATTGGAGATGTTTTAGACCAAAACAAGAAATTGGCTCTCCTTAGAATTGTGACATTTTCAATTTTTTGGAACACCAAATTTGTCCATGTCATAGTCATAAAAGGATTAATTAACCCATTAGAACTCATCTAGGAGGCACAAAATTGAACGGGCACACTACCGTATGTACTAGAAACATTCCACCAAAGGGATTTTCAAGATGACCTCTGAGTTATGTTGGTTATTTTTTAAGAACCAAACTGATCTCTAGAAATACCTATGGACTTTACCATTTACAATAATCAGTACTCCAAAGGGATTGGCCAACAAACGAGTGGAAGCTGCAAAACTTCTACTCCTACACTTTGGGCTTTGTAAAACCCAAGAGGCTTATCCCACAATGTATGCTCAAAAAATTCACATAATTATAATCAAATACATTGTCAATAACAAATACTTCTCATAAAATTGATCAAGGTCCTAATACATTAAATAAGTTGGTAGCTTATCTATCAATGTTTTACACTTAGAGCATGAGAAGGTAGAACATCAACACAAAAACTGAACCATAAGTACTTTGCATGAACCAGTGCCTTTATCCTAAGCACAGAGTCAATATCAACCTATATAACCAGATAACAATTTAAAAATAGCAACGTACAATCTCAAGAGATACTACATTACAACATTCCCCTATTACATTCATGACTAATACTACTTATCAATATCCTAGCACTTGATTTTTATGAGCTAGCAATCTCATCCAAGCATTTACATTAATTCATTGAATCAATAAGTAAGAATGAAATCAAACATCCATTGATGAACAATAGAGACAAATAAAAGCAATCCTAGATTAATTTCATTCATAACTCATAAAACGAGCACAAGGAGAGACAATAGCCATGAAATTGGTATTTCTCAGTATACATTTTTCTATACTGTTATCCAAATTACATACATAACAATGAACTCTAAAAATTAAGACCAAAACTCTAAAACATGCTTATTATTCTCCTTACAATTCATAGTGTCAATTGCAAGACAACAAACCCCTACTTTCTAGCCGTGGATTCCTTCTAATAGAAACGAAGGAGAAAAACAAGCCTTAGGCCAGAAAGTACACATGTCAAAACCCTATTGGACCACTAGATCAAAGATTCTCTCATTCAGTTACAATACATTCCCAAGAGTTGGGAGACATGTGAGAAAATGAAAGTAGTCTTCATTCGCTATTGGAGATCTAGTCCAATTTTCAAAATGGGTACAACCAAACAGTTACCTCAAAAATATTTCCCATGCACAAAGTGAAAGGAAGGAAAAGCATGAAGAAAACAAAAAAGGGTAAGACAAAAGAAAAACCACGTTTGCAGCCTTGTCATCAATTCAATTTTGAAGAAGATACACTATATTTCTCCATACTTTATCAAAATCCTAATCTATACTAAATCCAGGCTATGTAGTGCATTCCCATCTATCCGTTAGTCATCATGGTTGTAGACTTTCAAAATTTCAAATCACTAGCCCACCACCTTTTATGCTAGACCCCACTCCTTCCAAGTACCTACCTTTCCATGCTAGGAATTCTTCTTTAGTAAGCCAGTCCAAGTTCATTACTTCATCAACCCTCTATCTATAAGGTGCATACTTGGTGACAATCTGGTTAGCTTCCTTATCAAAATCTAGTAGGATAGTCTCAACATGAACTAACACATCCATATTTACCTTTAATGTCTCCATATCGAATTTCTTACAAATTTTCATAGCTTGATCTAAAATGGCCTTATTTGCTTCATTTTTCCACTCCTGTAGAGTCTTAATGCTACCATCATCCCTTAAAATGGATGGAAGAAGGCCATGATGAGATTCACGGAAGGATTTTACCAATTCCTTTATCTTGTTCTCCAATGTCTCAATATTTTCTCTGTATCCCTCAATCTTATTTACAAGAACCATAGTAGGCTTAAACTTTTCAGGTGGATTGGGATCCTGCTTAACCCAAATTCCTATCAATATCAATTCCTGCTTCCTAGGGATCTAGAGTTCCATGACTGGAATAGCTCTTTCTTTGTCAATGTCAAACATTTTGATGGCATCATCCATGAATGAATAACTATAGTGAATACTATTCAATTTGTTATTTACTCTTCTATTCAGATGTTCAAGCACTGTTGTGAAAATATTCATATTGCTCTTAAAAGCATCTTCATCATGACTGTTACATTTATCTTTGTATTCATTTAATTGCCTAAGCAATTCCTCCCTAGTGATATCCCCTTCTACCTGTGGCCCTTCTGATGTACTAGGTTCTACTATTCAAATAGGCACACTTCCCATATTATATGGCACAATTTCCCATGAAGAACTTATATCAATAGTAAATTTTGGGGATACATCCTCTTGTGCAGTGGTGGGAGAGTCAACATCATTCTACTTGGGCTTTCTAGGTTGTAACCTTTGCAATACATCCTCTAATAATGCTTCCTTTGTCTGTAATTTCATATTATCCCTCTCAAGATCTCCATACTTACCAACAAGTTATTCAATTATGTTATGAGTTTATCTTTTTCAGCAGTCACAGACTCCACAGTGGCCCTTGTGAACTGTGCAACATGGATTGACATATTTGTAGCTTCTAAGGCTGATGTTTCTGACACTCTTTTTATTGTTAGGCCTCCACTGTAGTTAGGTGCAGGCTCAACAATTTTTGGCTTTCTTGTGCTTGGGGATAAAGACCATATAGCCAAGGCTTCCCATTCCTCATTGAAAGCAGACCCCTGTAATGCAAGTGCAACTTCTTCTTTTGTATTATAGAGAGGTCTGTCACATTTATTGATTGTGTCGAAAGCTATCGTTGAAGCTAGATCCCATTATGGTAGCAACAAGATGCCACTAGTTCTCACCAATTCCCGACCCTCCTTTGTAGTCATATTTTAGAATTTGGCTCTCATTTCATTTAACACATTTTTCTGAATAATAGCATCAGACAGTTCTGGATGAAGGCTCCTTTCTATAGCTATATTTTTTACATACTTATCTCTTTTAGCCCTATATGCAAATTCCATAAAAGCTTGAGTCTTTACAAATGAGTCATCATCCAAGAATTTGGCACATGCCTAAACCTGTAGATCATCACTTCCATTGAGCCCTCTAAGATCAACATTACTCAATCTTTTTCCCAATTGATTTTTTTCCCTTACTACAGATGCAGTGGGCACTCCTTCTTGCATTTCTTGTTCTGACACCTAAATATCATCATCGAAACCTTCATCATCATAGTCCACTAAAGTAGTGGCCTCAATATTTTGTCTTTTTAATGGTGGCTGTCTAGGTGGTATTTCACTCAATGGTGGGGAATCAATATTCACAATTTCAGGCTCTACCAGCCTTGGTGGAGATGGAGGTGGTATTTGTGGTAGAGGAGAAGGAGGCTTGTGTTCCCCTTGCTGAGTGGGAATGTAGGCTTCATTGGGTTTCTTTTCCTTACTCTTTCTCCTTATAAAGAACTTTATTTTTGTTTCCTCGGGGGCTTGTGATGTAGACTCTTCTCCTATAGCAGGGATTTCTTCTCCACTATGTTCTTCTACAATTGGAGCCTCCCCTTTATCTTTACTAATTAACCCTTTAGTTTAAAGGTGGCCTACTATTGAATCAAAATTCCTTGTTACATGCTCCACCTTTTGTATTATATCCTCAGCCTCTGGGGGGATCTTGTAATCAAGTTCTTCTTGCTTTATTTTCCTTTGTATCTTATTGAATGTGATCCACCTTGCTAACCTCTTTTCCTCTTCCAAAGTGTTTGATATATTTCTTATTACATCTTCTAGATACTGGAAAATGTGGATATATTTGTAGCTCTTGTTTCTCTCATTCAACCGAGTTATAAAACCTTTAGGATCATATCTGACCCTCTCAACCGTCCTCTACATTCGGTATGTTTTGAGTATTTCAAGGATGTTATTCCATCCTCCTTTGGTCATTACAAAATCAGTAAAACAAATGTATGAAGGAAAGAAAGTTCCTTTTCCCTGATTCAACAAATTCCCATTTTCAACATTCCCTAGTTGCCACATAACCTCAAGGAATCCAATTCTTTCTAGCACAAATCTTGGCAACAAGTGAGATGCTACTTTGGAACTATATACTCTTAAGATATTGTAATTAGGGTGTGAGATAACATCTCCCCATTTATAATCAACTCCTATCTCAGGCCTTCTCTCCTTGGGTCTTAAGAAACCATGTAGAGCAGTGGGAATTCTAGGTAATTTCACAATCAAAGCTCTCTTTAGTTCAGAAGCAAACAAATTCTGAAATGCAACATAATCATATGTCCTATTATCTTTGTCCAAGATTGTGGTCCAAAATTGCATGGGCAGATCCAAGTCATCCCTTTTTCTTTCCAAGTCAATATTGTTTCCAAAGTAAATTGCACCCTTGTACAAAAACATATGCATTAGCAGTGAGTACCAGATGAACCTTACCCCAAATTCACCTTTCTTTAATTTTACCATTCCCTCATGCATTCTTTTAGAAATAAATCCTGCATAATCATACACTGCACAATATTGGGGATGTTGGATATGGGTAGTCGTATACATCCATACCATTGGAATTCCAGAGATAGGATCATAACCAATTATCTGGCAAATGGAATAGGTCCTTTTGAAATAGGGAACAAAATAGTTAATAGGGAAAGGTTCCTTATCATGTGATCCTATTACAATCTTTCGACTTGCAATTTCTGCTAGAAATCTTGGAAAGTTGTGGACTCTGATTGAAATCTTGGTTTTATCATACTCTTGCCTAAGAGCATCTTCATTTATCTTATGCATTTCATCACTCCATTTAGTAAGCTTGAAAAAAAGACCCAATTCCTCTTTAGTGATCTTAACCATTTTTTTCCCATCATATGTTCTGATAGTCCACATGACTGGGTCATAATTAGTAGCTATTTCCCTAAGCAATTCAACATCCATATAGACATTTGGCACTATTAACTTTCCTAGGTCACAATTCCAAGGGTTTCCTAGTGGGATACCCATATTTCTGTCCCTGAACCAACTATAAAACAATTCCCTTCCAGTATAAGGAAATTTAACATCCCTGATAGAAGATATTCTATCAAATAGACCTTTTGCTATTTGAGGACCTCTGGGAATCAATTGGCCTTTCTAGGTTTGTCACTAGTTGAGGTTGATAATTGATCCATAAGGTCTTTATTCAAAGGCCTTTTGGGAGCGGAAGTTTCCCCTTTAGATAAAGACACTTTTACTTTAGGAGCCATAATGGAGGAAGTACTACAAGGTAGAGTTTTTTAGTTTAAATGAACAAGGCTTACAACTTTTGTGAGGGTTTGGCACAAATTATGCAAATGCAGAATTAAAAAAGTCTTCTTTATGAACGTCAAACCTTAAAAATCTGAACCAAGAGAACCCTAACGGACTTAAGCTTGAAAAACCACAACTTATTAATAATGCTAGAACAAAAGCAACAATTGACTTACTGGTTTTCTTGTAGGTTGACAACCCTGGTTTTGATGTTAGAAGATGTTGAGAAACCATAGCATGAGCTCCTTGAGTGTATTGAGTATCCTTTTTAATGTTGAATTATGCTATTCCTTACTTCAGTAGCTCAATGTCCTTTCAGTTATTAAGGCTCACTTGCACGAACCAAAATGGATTGCTTTCCTTCAACTCAGTTTTGAATACCAGCTGTTGATCTTTTTTGAGAGTTAATTGATTCATGATCCAAATTTGACCAACTTATTATGAAAGATCCGACTGTGCACAACTACAACATTTATCAAATGATAGGAGGCCACATGGAAACACTTGCTTGTAGTATGCAGACTCCACCATCTCTTTGTATTTATAGCCATGATCCACCTGTCCTTTTCCCCTCGCACCCATGAGCCATAACTCATATGCAACTTTCATCAACGGGGAGACGGGGAAAGGCTGAGATTAAATCTCTCGGCCTCGTTATACACACTCCTTTATCCTTCATACAACATCTACGACTTAGGTTAAAATATATTTTAAGCACATGTAGTATATGCATATTAGTAACGCACATTTTACTTCCCATGCCTCGTGTTGAGATTTTAATTAAATATTTTCCCACATGTGTATGCTTCCACATTCTTAGGATTACTCCACATGACAGACGTCCGCTTCCCTGTTGGGAATCTGGTAAGAAAGATGGGGCCCACATGGGATGGTGGGGAGCGGTCAAGATTAATCCATGTCACCTGCTATCGACCACTGATTTAGTTGAAACTCAACAATAGTAACCCTCAGAACCATCACCAACAAAGACAAGTGGCAACCACCTGCTAGCCTGTGTGATTATTTTAATAATGAAGAAAAAAAATGGGCATGTAGGGAACGGTCTAGATGCAGCCACCTCATTTATTTCCCACCATTGATCTTCTTTAACAACCAGTTGCATGCTTTATCAATGATATTTGGCCCACCAATCGTCTAGGACACATGGTCTTCACCCGTGAGCCTGAATGAATAAAAGAATGGGAGACAAAATGGAACGGGCATATGGGCTATAGTCCATATTTTATGTATTGATCGAACGAAATCCATGGGTTCATCTATCTACACATGCAAAAAATTGTTAATCTTAAAAGGGACCCGACTAGGTCGACAAAGCCACACCCATGACAAAAAAGACTTAAAAAAAAATGATCCAACAGGATCAATCGGTAAAACAGGATCAGAGGGTCGGTCACTCAACGAGTTTCGATGTCAAGAGTCGCGACTTAAAGGATTGATGACCGAAACAAGGAGTCAAATGAAAATTAGAACTTAGGTGAGGATATAGATTCATAGGGTTTTTCAAATGGGTCTTAGGTAAACCTAAAACCCATTATACAGTAGTAGAAGACAAAACCCACAATTCATTAAAACTCATCAAGATTTTGGAAATGGAACACATAAAATTTTTTAGGGGTTCCATCAATGGCTTCGAATGGGGACGTATGTCTCTTGCTGGCATGACAAGATCCTATAATCTATGGTTGAAGTAGACTAGTCAAAACACAATTGATAAAAAAACCAGGGAACTACCCAAACTAGGTAGTAAGACTAAACCAGACACAACATAAAACAAACACACCTATACACAAAATGTACAAAATCTACGGTGTACATGGAGTAATAACGTACTTAGGAGAAGTATGGTTTTAAGAACTGTCCATGTACTAGAAGTTTAAAAATTTCACCTATCAAGCTTTGAAGGAAATAGGAATCCTCACCATGTGCACTAGCTATCAGATAAGGGCCCATCCATAATGCTTCAAATTTCCCATGCTTTCCCTTCTCCTAAGCCCTTGCATTCAAGGCTAACACCATACTATTCACCTAAAAATTTCTGGGAGAAGCTCTTTTATCATGTAAATGTTTAACTTGCATTTGCATCTTCATATTCTTGGCATGAGCTTCTCTTCTGATATCATCCAACTGCACCAGATTATTAATTATGTGTTGCATATCATCATAGATCTCTTCATCATATTCTTGCCAAACTTATACATTTTTAACAGGTTATTTTGTGGTAGTCTGGCATCTAGACCATATACCAAGCCAAATGGAAAATAACTAGTAGCCTTTTTCACAGTCACTCTATCTTCCCAGAGTGCCAATTTCAGCTTTGAATCCCAAGCCTTTTTGTTCTTCTCCATCACCCTTTTGATAATTTTCATCAAGCTTTTGTTACTAGATTCAGCCTGACCATTTCCTTGAGGATGGCAAGTTGAAGAATAAGAAACTTTTATACCATGTTTATCACAAAAAAATTTGAATTCATCAGACCTAAAACACATGGAATTATCTAATATAATCTTTTTTGAGACTCCAAACCTAATGAGAATGTTATTTAAGAGGAAATCTATCACCACCTTACTTCTTTCCTTCTTGATAGGTATTGCTTCTACCCATTTTGTGAAATAATCAGTGGCAAATAATCAGTGGCAACAAGGATCCATGAATGCCCTCCACGAGATTTTTCTGGTATCTCTCGAATGAAATCAATCCCCCATTGTTGGAAAGGGGCTTGAACAGTCATAAGCATAAGTGGTAGATTTCCTGAAAATTTCTTTCCTAAAAATATTTGACAAGCATTGCAAGTCTTAACAAACTTGTGAGCATCCTTCAAAACAATAGGCCACTGGTGTAGGAGCACCCAAGGTCTTCAAGGAGTTCTTCAAGGATCAGGAGTGTGCAGGGGTTAGGAGTACCTATCAAGCAAATCAAAACATCAACTATGACCTTTTAAAGCCTATAATGGCATTTGGAAAGGATAAATGCGTTAAGAGAGTCAACTGTCCTAAGGGTCCTAATAAGGACCCTAGGACCAAAATGCTATGTAATTGTAATTTTCATGTTCTAGGGATTTAAATAGGAATATAATGCTTTAATTAGGTCAAATAAGGTTGGATATTGAAGATCCAATAGGTTTTAGTTTGGGGAGTTCAATAAATTTCAAGATTGGAAATTCAAATTTTTGAATTCCAATTTGGGCGGGTAACTAGTCTTTATGAGTTTTAATCACTTTTATGCAACTTAATCAATCCAAAACGGTTTGGGAAGTTGGGGAAAGGATATAAAAATCCAAAATAATCATTTTTACGGAGGTTGGGCGTTTGGAGAGGTGACTGTACATACTGTTTTATGGAAATAGTGAAAAACACAGTTTTCTTGCATTTTTATGGTTTTTTTGATGAATACTTGATCTCTATTGAATTTATGTCCAGTAGGATGCTTTAGGAATTTGAGTTTACATGTTTCAACATCATTGAAGGCTCTAAAAGTAGTAATAATTAATTTCTTTGCATAATATATTGACTGTCCTCAGGAAAACTCTAATTTTTCATTGATTTTGAGAGTCATTATGAAGTAATGATCCATTTCATGAGAGTTTGTGACTGAAAATTGTGGAATTGATCATATTTAACATGTACCATATTGGAGTAACAATATAACATGCAGGAGAGATGAATACTATGGTGTACACCAAGATTTGATAATGAAAAGTGCTTGAAGATGGAGGCTAGGGTATAGCAGCATAAGATTTTCCTTAATGAGGGGTGTGTTTTTGAGTTGGGAATGATTCAATATGCTGTCCTAATGGTGTAGAGTCAATGAGAAAGTTTTGTAAGTGATTGGAAGGTTAGTTTTCAAGAAGCCCTAGTTTTGAGGCAAGTTAAGGAGGGTTTTGTGTCTGAGCGTGTTAGATGTGTCATAGAAGCCTAAAAACTTGGAATCCTTGGTTTTGAGTCATTTTAAGAGACTTCTAAAAGTTTCATGGTTAGGGGTTGAGTTTAAAGAGGGGTTGCTTTGGAAAAGAGGGTTAATTAGGCCTAGTTTTTTAGGAGACATCAGATTTTGGAAGGGTTTGCCTGAAGCAAGTGATATCAAGGTTTGGATATGTTGTTTTTCATCACAAACCACATCTGAAACAGTCATTTTATTAGAGGTTCCTTTGGCAAGTTTGAGTGCAAAGTCAAAAATCCTTCGCTAGAGGCCTAGTTGGGCTAGTAGCCTAGTTAAGGTGAAAAATTGGTTTTGTGTCTAAGTCAAAGGGTTGGGCTTTGAAATCATTCAAGACAATTTTTTTTGAGTCTTTTAAGAGTATTCCTAGGGTTTGGGTCCATAAGGAAGGAAAATAAGTCATTTGGTGCATTATTGAGGTTTGTCTCCATCAGGGTGCCTAAAGAAGGTTTTAAGATTGCATCATTAAGTTCCTTGAAATCTTTGTGTTTCTTTCAAAGTCCTTAACCCTCTGCATCAGCCACCAAAATACTTCTCTTAAGATCTTGTGGGTAGTGGTCTTTGCCATGTAATGACCCCACACACCCCATTATGCATTTCCTGCAAAAGTTCTAGTGCCTACTTTCCATCAACACATTTAAGAAGTACACCATCTAGGTTTCTCCACCATAGCTTGTTGTCAATAATTACATATTTGATGGCATGTAATTTCAATGTCCTCTTGTCATTGTTAGCCATGTTTGTAAGGCATTACAAAGTTTGTAAATATTGGAAAATTCTTCTATACCATCCACACACTTGCATATCACTGATAGGTGCAATATCAATCACTTCTGTTTGATTGATCTGGTTTTCCTCCAAAATAGCTGCTATCATCAATTTAGCGAGGCCCTGACCTCTTACTAATTTGGTGATCTGAACATCAATATTAAATTCTTGGATCCTGTTGATCCACCTACACCTTCTGCCTATAGTCTCCTGTTGGGTGAAAATGTCTTTCACAACAACACTTGGTACAAATGCTATGACAGTAGCTCCCAGTAGGTAAGTCCTGAAATTCTTTACAACCTTAACTAGAGCATACACTTGTTTCTCATTCATGTCATATTTCAGCTTTGCAGCTTGTAAGGACTTACTAAAAAATGCAATAGGTTGTTCAAAGCCCTCTTCATTTTTCTGTAACAATACAGTAGCAATAGTATGAAAGGAAGCAAAAGAAAAAATGTGCATTGGCTTTGAGAAGCCTGTGGACTTCAAAATTGGAGCCTCTTTGATAGCTTGTTTAATCCTTTTGAATAATTGACTAGGATCCTCACTCCAAAGCACCTTCTCTCCCTTCTTCAACATCTTGGAAATAGGTCTCGTGATTTCTACAAAACTAGTCACAAACCTTCTTAAAAAAATTATCTGCCCAAAAAATGACTGAATGATCTTGACATTTTTTGGCTAAGGGATTTTATTTATGGTTGCTACTCTTTCAGTTTCTATCCTCACTCCATCTTTGGAAAGAATATTCCCCAACAACTTTCCCTTAGTTACCCCAAAGGCACATTTCTTTGGATTCAAAGATATCCAATATTCTAGTGACCTGGCAAATACCTTTTCTAAATGCATACAATGATCTTCTTCCTTTTTAGAGTAGGCAGTTAGGTCATCTTGATATACTACCATTAATAAATCAATAAAATTAGAAAAATCTACGTCCATAGCTCTCTGAAAAGTGGCACTTGCATTTGTTAAGCCAAAAGGAATTCTGACATAGACGTAGGTACCCCATGGAGTAGTGAAGGCAGTCTTGTACTGCTCAGAATCCTTCACTTTTATTTGGTTATAACCTGCAAAACCATCCATCATTGACAGTAGCTCACAACCAATTACCTTTTGTAACATGATTTCCATGTTTGGAAATGGGTAATTGTCCTTTAATGAGGATACATTCAAGTTCCTGAAATCCACACATAATCTTATGTCACCATTCTTTTTTCTTACTGGTACCAAATTAGATACCCACAAAGAGTGTCTAACGGGCTTTATAATACCAACATCTCTTAACTTAACCAAATCCTCTTGCATCTTGGGAGCTATAATAGGATTAATGGGTCTTTTCTTTTTCCTAAAAGGTTTAGAATTCTGCTTTAGAGGAATTTCATGCTGAAACAGTTCCTCTCTATAAGCTTTCAGGTCATCATATGACCAAGCAAATACATGTCTGTATTTCCTAATTAAGGCAATTAACATTGCCTTTATCTTTGGCTTCATTTTATTTCCTACATAAACTTTCTTAGGGAAATTTTCAGTCCCCAAATTTACTTCCTCTAGGTCTTTTAGGTGAGCAACAGTTGTTTTGGCCTTACTTTTATCGTGACTATCAAAGACCCTTTCAAGAGCTACAAGGCCTTTGGGGATTTTATTTGTCTTTAACTGGATGATCTCTTTTCCAAATACCATGTACTTCCCATCAATATTCTCAACAAATCCACCAAATTCAATCTCCTGACCTTCATATTTATCAACACAGTTTAAGAATCTGTTAATATTTTCATCATCCTTGAATATTTGCCAATTATACACATTGCCAAGAATGGACAACCTTGTCTGTATCTCAACCTTAGAGATTCCTATGAAAGTTATATCATCAAGTCTTAATGCAATGTTAGCAAGTAAGTCAACTACTCTATTTTGTCCTCTTTCCATCTAGTCAATTCCAAAAGCATCAAACTGCTCAATAGAATCCCAAACATCATTTCTATACTGATTTAGTCTGTTATTTTTGTAGGCATACTTGGCTCTTACTTGGGAAATCACCAGCTCAAAATCACTAATTACCATTAGTTTTTTTATTTTGTGCTTCTTAGCCAATCTCAATCCCAGTAATAAGCTTCATATTCTGCCACATTATTTGTACAGAGAAAAGATAATGTGAAGGAAAATTTGTAAGTACTACCACTAGGTGCTACCAATAATATCCCTGCACTTGACCATTATTTGGAACTTGCACCATCACAATACATTTTCCAAAGTCCATTTTTATCAGATAATTTTGAAATTTCATTTTCTATTGGTGTAGGGCACCTATTCACTTCTTTTGGAATTCCTTCTATTTTGAAATCACGGATATCAGTGTCTATAAAAAGAATTGTGTCATCTTCAAGAGCATGCTCCAACATATGTGGCACCCTCGGTTCTCTTCTCACTTGAACATCCTTACCATCAATGGGAAATGTGGCATAAGACATGTCACATTGTATATTGCCTCCCATATATGCACTCCATTTTTGAGATAGCAACATTCCATAATTAGGTGGGATAGCCACCACTACCACACTCATTTTGAATTCTTTGTCAAGGTAGGCTGCTAATTTGTAGGGAAGCACACCAATGACAGGGACTTCTATTGCATCCATAACATAGCACTTGCCATGAGTGCTATCAAATTTCAATCCTAGTTCATCCATGATTTTAGCTAGCATGATATTGTTGGATGCACCAGAGTCAATAATACATTTTTTATAAAATTTCCCTTGACTACTAAGGTGAGGAAGAACAGATCTATCTTGTGAGGACAAGTAGTTACATAATTTCCTAGGAAGATATGAGGAATCTTAGTAATAATTCCCTCAACCTCCTTGTCTTTCTTGTCTTTTTCACTCAATTTGGGTGGAGTGAGCTCCACTAAATCGTTACAAGCTATAGCAACACCATTGATAAGGGTCACTGCCTTTTGCTTATGTTCGTCTATTCTCATCATTTCAAGAAAAGGCATAGATACTTTTACCTGGCTAAGTAATTGAAACATATCAACAATAGTATATTTGGGTAATTCAATTGGGAGCATACCTTGTTCATTATTGCTCTCCTTTTGTTGATTTTTCATTGCCTCAACCCTATGCTTAGCATCCTTCCTTATGACATCATGAGTTTGCTTTTGTGTCTTTATCTTTGCAACTGGAGATTTGAATTATTGAGTAGCTTTTGGATGTTATGCTCTCTTAGCCCAAATTTTATCTCCCCTACCTTATTTATCTTTTTTTTCTTCCCCTTTGAATCCATTAGGCTTGTGTTCTTTGCTCTTAACATTCTGCTCCTTGATGAAAATACCAACAAGATTACCTTGCTCACCATCGAATGTTCTGTTCCTCAAATGATAGGAACTTCTAGCTTGGGTGGCCAAGGTTGTAGTATATCTTGAAATTTCCTCCTCTGAGGGCCTTCTTAATGTCTTCGATGGCTTTCAAATTATAAATTTCAACTTCATTGTCAGCATCCTCATCAGAAAAGACTTGTTGATGATATGTACTAGCAATTTTCCTTTGACTGACCACATCCACTTCGCAAGAGTCCTCATTAGAAGAGCATTCACTATTGGCAACATCAGAATCACCCATAACCATGAGTACATTAACATCCTCCTCATTTTGTTGATCACAGTCCTCAGGCACATCTTCCTCTACTTCAACCATCCGTGCCACAACACATTGTTGAGAAGCATGTGGCATTCCACAGGTCAAGCACCAAGGAGTGTCTTCAACAAAATTTCCTAAATTATTCTACAGGGGATCTGGGGGGACCTTATTATGGGTGTTTCTTTGATTATTGAGAGCATGATTTCCATTATACCAATTGGTATTATATGGGCGATCTTGTAACCGAGGGATTCTTTCATTTCTTTGATAATTTTTTGGTTGGACCTTTTCTTGTTTCACAATATTATCATTTATGGTTTTCATAAAGTTATCAAGCTTGTCCTTAATAGTTCCCCCTTTAGCACCTAAACTCTTATCTTCCTTTTTTGAAATCTTGAAGAGTTTTGGATCATCTCTTCTGCCAACTCTACCAGTTGCTCTGTTGATATTTTCAATATGCTCCGCCATCTTAAAAGCTTTCCTCAATGACTGAGGATTCTTATCTAGCAAGTAGTAACTCATTTTTGCTTCAAAAGCATTGCAGTAGTTTACCATACATACATGATCATTCAATTGTAAATGAGGAGGCAATCTTTTCCTAGCTTTTTGGAACCTTGTATTGAACTCAACAACAAATTCATTAGAACCTTTAACAATGTTATTAGATTGATTGAACAGAAAGCTTGAATTAGTCTTGTCACCATATTGCTCTCTGAAAACCCTCTTGAATTCTTCCCAAGAACCAATGCTCTCGGTAGGAAAAATTCTATACCACTCTCAAGCATCTTCAATGAGAGATTGCATGAACAACTTCATCATGTCATCTTCTGCCTCCACCTCAAAATCATCCATAACATTTTCAAATTCCTTGAGATGGTCTTCACCATTCAAGGCATTATTACCCAAGAATTTGACTAAAGCAAGTCTGAAATCCTTAGGGAATGGGTTAGGGTAGCCAGGTATTCCAATAAAACACAATTGTTTGTATCTATATACTTGGAGTGGCCTCCTAGTGTGTCGATCCATATGCATATCTCTTTGCTCATCATCTCTTTATTATCAAAGTGGCCGCTATCTTTATGCTTCCCACTTTCACCATCACCACCTCCTTTCTTGCTTCCTTCACCATCTTCAAAATAAGAATTACTAGTTTTATCCTTTCCTCCACCTCCACCACCTTGGTCACCACCACCACCTCCAATGCCCATCAGATTTCTTCTTTTGTGACTCACTATTGGTATGTCCATAGCTTGAAGACTTTGGAGTAGGTATGGACCTTTTAAGGAAAACAATCTTCCTAGCCATCTCTACATTAGAAGCTATCATCTCAGTTTTTTCAAATCTTCTTGCAACTTTTCAATCTCCAACTGTAATCTCAATATCTTAGGGTATAGAGGTGCAGTAGATGGAGTTGGATTGATTTTTTCCTTCTAGTGGGGATTTCAATAGATGAGGTATTGGTATTGAAAGTAGTTTTCTTAGGCTGATCAATGGGTCTCTTCCCATAATCTACAAATGATGTCTTCTTAGCAGTAACAAGAGGATCTAAGGCTTTAGTAGTTGAGAAAAATTTTCTATATGTATCAGTAGCAGAGGTTCCCATTGGGATTATTACTTCAGGAATGTCATTGGTCATTTTAGAGGCAAACTTAAAAAGGTTTTCCTCAAAGGTTTTACACCTAGCCTCATCTTCTCTCATTTTCTCCAATTTTTTCTTTCTAATATCTCTCTCAAGTTTCTTATCTCTAATCCTATCTTCCCTCTCCTTTAACTCCTTCATTATATTCTCTTCTTCTTCTTGGAGCCTCACTTCTTCCTCTTCTATATCTTTCATGTCTTTATCAATATCTTCTTCATTTTCTAGGACATCTCTAGGCTCACTTGGGGCAGTAGTATAGTAGGGCTGGTCAATAGGATCTTCCTTAAGAGAAAGGTGCACTTGTATACTGAAAGATTCACCTCTTGGCTTTAAATTATTTCCATTAAAAATAGAACCAACTCCAAGGGTCAAAGGCTCAGAAAACTCCTTATTCTTTCCCCAAAACTCCCACCTATCCCCCTCTCTTGAAATATTAAGTTCACTATCAAACACTTGCTCAATAGGGAAACTTACCTGGTCTATGTTAGACCCTTCAACTTCACGTTCCTTCTCATGGGTACTAGCACTACTCACTTCAACATTAAATGTAGGAGATGCCTCAATAGGAGAGTCAATAGACTTACTTGATTTAGAGCTCTTTTTTACCCAAGCGGGTTGTTTCTCTTTAACAGGTTTAGATTCCACCTTGTGCTTAGGATGCTTCTTTGCATAACTTTCCTTTTGCTTAGGATGCTTCTTTGAATAACTTCTAGTCTTCTTCATGATGTCAAATATTTTAGAATCCCTTTTCTTACGTTCCTTTTGAGAACATAACATTACACTGGTGTTAGATAATTCAAAGTCGCCACCCAGGATGTTGGGAAATATAAAGTGATTGCACTTGAATTTGCAATTGTAACTTTAGAGAGAATTTCAAACATAACCGACACAAAGTAACAAAATGAAACAAGACTTGACACATAAGATTGAGGGTGATGTGACTAATGCAACAAAATTTAAACCAATTATTCTTCACATGGTGAAGACTATCACAACAAACACTTGAATCTATCTATACTAGATATGAACTAGAGACTTTGGACTTAGCTATCCCTAGCAGAGTTTCCAATCTGTTGCTTATTTTTTAAGAACCAAATTGATCTCTAGATATACCTATGGACTTTACCATTTCCAATAATTAGTACTCCAAAGGGAATGGCCAACAAACGAGTGGAAGTTGCAAAACTTCTACTCATACACTTTGGGCTCTATAAAACTTGGGAGGGTTATCCCACAATGTATGCTCAAGAACTTCACACTATTATAATCAAATACATTGTCAATAACAGATACTTCTCATAAAATTTCTCAAGGTACTAATACATTAAATAAGTTGGCAGCTTCTCTATCAATGTTTTATACTTAGAGCATGAGAAGGTAGAGCATCAACACAAAAAAACTACAATGGTATCCATATAAGAGTTTGTAAATTAAAAGTGACTAGCTAACGAATCAACACATAAAATGAACCATAAGTACTTTTCATGAACCAGTTCCTTTATCCTAAGCACAGAGTCAATATCAACCTATATAACCAGATAACAATTCAACAATAGCAATGTAAAGTCTCAAGAGATACTGCATTACAACATTCCCCTATTACATTCATGACTAATACTACTTATCAATATCCTAACACCTGATTTTTAAGAGCTAACAATCTCATCCAAGAATTTTACATTAATTCATTGAATCAATAAGCAGGAATGAAATCAAACGTCCATTGATGAAAAATAGAGACAAATACAAGGAATCCTAGATTACTTTCATTCATAACTCATAAAATGAGCACAAGGAGAGACAATAGCCATGAAATTGGTATTTCTCTGAATATATTTTGTTATACTATTATCCAAATTACACACATAATAATGAACTCTAAAAATTAATACCAAAACTCTAAAACATGCATAGTATTCTCCTTACAATTCACAGTGTCAATTGCAAAACAACGAACCCCTACTTTCTAGTCCTGAATTCCTTCTTATAGAAATGAAGGAGCAAAACAAGCCTTAAGCCAGAAAGTACAAATATCAAAACCCTATTGGACCACTAGATCAAAGATTCTCTCATTCAGTTACAACACATTCCCAAGAGGTGGGAGACATGTGAGAAAATGAAAGTAGTGTTCATTCATTGTTGGAGATCTAGTCCAATTTTTAAAATGGGTACAACTGAACAGTTACCTCAAAACTTGTGCCCAAGCACACAAAGTGAAGGAAAGAAAAAGCATGAAGAAAACAAAAAAGGATAAGACAAAAGAAAAACCACGTCTGCAGCCTTGTCACCAATTCAATTTTTAAGAAGATGCACTATATTTCTCCATACTTTATCAAAAGCCTAATCTGTACTAAATCTAGGCTATGTAGTGCATTCCCATCTATCTGTTAGTCATCATGGTTGTAGACTTTCAAAATTTCAAATCATTAGTCCACCACCTTTTATGCTAGACCCCCACTCCTTCCAAGTACCTACCTTTCCATGCTAGGAATTCTTCTTCAGTAGGCCAGTCAAAGTTCATTACTTCATCAACCTTTTGTCTATAAGGTGCATACTTGGTGACAATATGGTTAGCTTCCTTATCAAAATCTAGTAGGATAGTCTTAGCATGAACTAACATATCCATATTTACCTTTAATGTCTCCATATCGAATTTCTTACAAATTTTCATATCTTAAACTGAAATAACATTATTTGCTTTGTTTTTCCACTCCTGTAGAGTCTTAATGCTGCCATCATCCCTTAAAATGGATGGAAGAAGTACATGATGATATTCATTCAAGGATTTTACCAGTTCCTTTATCTTTTTCTCCAATGTCTCAATATTTCCTCTGTATCCCTCAATCTTATTTACAAGAACCATAGTAGGTTTAAACTTTTCAGGTGGATTGGGATCCTGCTTAACCCCAATTCCTATCAATATCAATTCCTGCTTCCTAGGGATCCAAAGTTCCATGAATAGAATAGCTCTTTCTTTGTCAATGTCAAACATTATGATGGCATCAACCATGGATGAATAACTGTAGTGAATACTATTCAATTTTTTATTTACTCTTTTGTTCAAATGTTCAAGCATTGTTGTGACAATCTTCATATTGCTCTTAAAAGAATCTTCATCATGACTGTTACATTTTTCTTTGTATTCATTTAATTTCCTAAGCAATTCCTCCCTATTGATATCCGCTTCCACCTGTGGCCCTTCTGATGTATTGCATTCTACTATTGAAATAGGCACACTTCCCATATTATATTGCACAATTTCCCATGAAGAACTTATATCAATAGTACATTCTGGGGATACATCCTCTTGTGCAATGGTGGGAGAGTTAACATCATTCTGCTTGGGATTTCCAGGTTGTAACCTTTGCAACACATCCTCCAATAATGCTACCTTTATCTGTAATTGCATATTATCCCTCTCAAGATATCCATACTTAACCAACAAGTTATTCACTTATGTTCTGAGTTTATCTTTTTCAGCAGTCACAGACTCCATAGTGGCCCTTTTGAACTGTGCAACATGGACTGACATATTTGTATCTTCTAAGGCCGATGTTTCTGACACTCTTTTTATTATTAGGCCTCCACTGTAGTTAGGTGTAGGCTCAACAATTTTTGGCTTTCTTGTGCTTGGGGCTAAAGACCATATAGCCAAGGCTTCCCATTCCTCATTGAAAGTAGACCCCTGTAATGCAAGTGCAACTTCTTCTTCTGTATTATAGAGAGGTCTGTCACATTTATTGATTGTGTCGAAAGCTATGGCTAAAGCTTGATCCCATTATGGTAACAACAAGATGCCACTAGTTCTCACCAATTCCTGAGCCTCCTTTGTAGTCATATTTTGGAATTTGGCTCTCATTTCACTTAACATATTTTTCTGAATAATAACATTAGGAAATTTTGGATGAAGGTTCCTTTCTATAGTTAGATTTTTTACATACTCATCTCTTTTAGCCCTGTATGCAAATTCCATAAAATCTCGATTCTTTAAAAATGAGTCATAATCCAAGAATTTGGCACATGCCTCAACCCTAGATTATCACTTCGATTGAGCCCTCTAAGATCAACATTACTCAATATTTTTCCCAATTGATTTGTTTCCCTTACTACAGATGCAGTGGACACTCCTTCCTACATTTCTTGTTCTAACACCCAAATATCATCATCAGAACCTTCATCATAATAGTCCACTAAACTAGTGGCTTCAGTCTTTTGTCTTTTCAATGGTGGCTCTTCGGGTGGTATTTCACTCAGTGGTGGGGAATCAATATTCATAATTTTAGGCTCTACCAGCCTTGTTGGAGATGGAGGGGGTATTTGTGGTAGAGGAGGAGGTTTGTGTTCCCCTTGCTGAGTGGGAAGGCAGGCTTCATTAGGTTTCTTTTCCTTACTCTTTCTCCTTACAAAGAACTTTATTTTTGGTTCCTCAGGGGCTTGTGATGTAGACTCTTCTCCTATAGTATGGATTTCTCCACCACCCCGTTCTTCTACAATTGGAGCCTTCCCTTTATATTTACTACTTACCCCTTTAGTTTTAAGGTGGCCTACTACTGAATCAAAATTCCTTGTTACTCGGTCCACCTTTTGTATTATATCCCCAGCCTTTGGGAGGATCTTGAAATCAGGTTCTTCCTGCTTTATTTTCCTTTGTATCTTATTGAATGCAATCAACCTTGCTAACCTCTTTTCCTATTCCAAAATTTCTGATATATTTCTTATTACATCTTCTGGATACTAGAAAATATGGATATATTTGTAGCTCTTGTTTCTCTCATTCAACTAAGTCATAAAACCTTTAGGATCATATCTGACCCTCTCAACTATCCTCTTCATGTAGTATGTTTTGAGTATTTCAAGGATGTTATTCCATCCTCCTTTGGTCATTACAAAATAAGTAAAACAAGTGTATGAAGGAAAGAAAGTTCCTTTTCCTTGATTCAACAAATGCTCATTTTCAACATTTCCTAGTTGCCACATAACCTCAAGGAATCCAATTCTTTCTGGCACAAACCTTGGCAACAAGTGAGGTGATACTTTGGAACCATATACTCTTAAGATAGTGTAATTAGTGTGTGAGATAACATCTCTCTAGTTATGATCAACTCCTGGGCGGGTGCATGAAGTTGGGTAGCAATTTTGTGGCCACTTTTGAAAAAATGTTTTAAAACTCATAGCGCGAGCATGGTATAACGTTCTCGCATTATTTCACTTTAAAAAAAAGAAAAAAGTGAAATTATTTTCTTTGGAATACCAAACCAAAGGCTTGGAGGGCATTCCCAACGAGGCCAAAGACGTGTTTTTTCAAATTCTACAAATTTTCACATAATCGGGTCCATGCTCACCATCAAGATTGCATTTGGTTCAATATCGAAAAAATCAAACACATGGGTAATGTTAGGTTCTCTCTTAGCTATCCAACGATGTAATTTTTTTGACTTTCTGAAAATGTTAAGCCTTTCATCCATAATTTCTTTTGTTTGTATGTTTGGTTTTTGCCAAAAAGCAGTGTTTGGTGTTTTTTTTGTTAGAAATTAACCATTCATCAAAATTTCAAATAAATTATATTTTTAGAAACTAGACTCCATTCTACAAATTAAAAAAAATCAATTATTTTCCAAAATTTGTAAGGGGAGCACGACCAAAATTCTGCTTTTCAAGAAGTGCCCACTTAGAAAATTAGTAAAAAATCAAATATTCATTAAAAAATTATCAAAAAAATTGTGCATCAACTAGATACTATTAGCTAACTTCTGACTATAGCGATTTTAAAGATACTATAAAAAGTTCACCGTGTTATGGTCATACAAGAGTTGCTATGTTATGTTTTTATGACAAAAACAACACCAATTTGTGTACGTCACTCTTTTGAACCCATTAATCTCAACCATTTTCAAAATAAATTAGTAGTTTAGAAAGTAGACTCAAAGCACTTCAATCCTTGTTTTCGTTCCATCTCAAAATTTTGAGTGGAACTATCCTCAATTTCACGTCCAAGGTCAGCATTTCCTGATTTTAGAAAAAAAGTGGCCACTTAAGCCCTCTTTTTGGGAACCATCTTGGTGGACTATCTCAGGCCTTCTCTCTGTGGGTCTTAAGAAATCATGTAGAGTAGTGGGAATTCTAGGTAATTTCACAATCAAAGCTCTCTTTAGTTCAGAAGCAAACAAATTCTGAAATGCGACATAACCATATGTCCTATCATCTTTGTCCAAGATTGTGGTCCAACATTGCATGGGAAGATCCAAGTCATCCCTTTTTCTTTCCAAGTCAATATTGTGTCCAAAGTAAATTGCACCCTTATACAAAAACATATGCATTAGCAGTGAGTACCAACTGAACCTTACCCCAAATTCACCTTTCTTTAATCTTACTAGTCCCTCATGCATTCTTTTAGAAATAAATCCTTCATAATCATACTCTGCACAATATTGGGGATGATGGATACGGGAAGCCATATACATCTATGCCATTGGCATTCCAAAGATAGGATCATAACCAATTATCTATAAAATGGAATGGAAGGTCCTTTTGAAATAGGGAACAAAATAGTTAATAGAGAAAGGTTCCTTATCATGTGATCCTATTACAATCTTCTGACTTGCAATTTCTGCTAGAAATCTTGGCAAGATGTGGACTCTGAATGAAATCTTAGTTTGATCATACTCTTGCCTAGAGCATCCTCATTTATCTTATGCATTTTATAACTCCATTCAGTAAGCTTGAAAAAAAGACCCAATTCCTCTTTAGTGATTTTAACCATTTCTTTCCCATCATATGTTATGATAGTCCTCGTGATTGGGTCATAATTAGTAGCTATTTCCCTAAGCAAGTCAACATCCATAGAGACATTTGGCACTATTAACTTTCCTAGGTCATAGTTCCAAGGGTTTCCTACTGGGATACCCATATTTTTGTTCCTGAACCAACAAGGCCTGCAACTTTTGTGAGGGTTTGGCATGAATTATGCAAATGCATAATTAACAAAGTATTATTTATGAACATCAAACCTTAAAAAGCCAAACCAAGAAAACCCTAACAAACTTAAGCTTGAAAAATAACAACTTATCAATAATGCTAGAAGGAAAGCAACAATTGACTTACTAGTTTTCTTGCAGGTTGAGAACCTTGGTTCCGATGTCAGAAGATGTTGAGAAACCACAACATGAGCTCCTTGAGTGTATTGAGTATGCTTTTTAATGCTGAATTATGCATTTAAGATAAACATTAATAATTATGCTATTCCTTACTTCAGTAGCTCAATGTCCTTTTAGTTATTAAGGCTCACTCGTGGGAAGCAGAACAGCTTGCTTGCCTTCAACTCAATTTTGTATACCAGCCATTGATCTTTTTGGAGAGTTAATTGATTCATGATCCAAATTTGACCAGCTTATTACGAAAGATCTGATTGTGCACAACCACAAAACTTATCAAATGATAGGAGGCCACATGGAAACACTTGCTTGTAGTACGTGGGATCCACCATCTCTTTGTCTTTATAGCCACGATGCACGTTTCCTTTTCCCATCGCCCCCGTGAGCCATAACTCATATGCAACTTTCATCAACGGGAAGACGGGGAAAGGCCGAGATTAGATCTCTCGGCCTCGTCATACAAACTCCTTAGCTAGCAACAAATTTATCCTTCATACAACATCTACGACTCAGGTTAAAAGAACTTTTAAGCACGTGCAGTATATGCATATTAGTAATGCACATTTTACTTCCCATGCCCCGTGTTGAGATTTTAATTAAATATTTTCCCACATGTCTATGCTTCCACGTTCTTAGGATTAATCCACGCGGTAGATGCCCGCTTCCTCATTGGGAATCTAGTAAGAAAGATGGGGCCCACATGGGATGGCGGGGAGCGGTCAAGATTAATCCACGCGACTTGCTATTGACCATTTATTTAGTTGAAACTCAACAATACTAACCCTTAGAACCATCACCAATAAAGACAAGTGGCAACCACCCGCTAGCCTGTGTGATTATTTTAATAATGAAGAAAAAAAAAGGAGCATGTGGGGAATGGTCTAGATGCGGCCAACTCATTTATTTCCCACCTTTAATCTTCTTTAATGACCAACTGCATGCTTTATCAATGATATCTGACCCACCAATCATTCGGGACATGTGGCCTTTGCCCATGAGCCTAAATGAATAAAAGAATGAGAGACAAAATGGAACATGCATACGGGCTATGGTCCATATTTTCTTCTTTGATCGAACGAAATTCATGGGTTCATATATCTGCACATGTCAAAAATTGTTAATCCTAAAAGGGAGCTGACTAGGTTGATGAAGCCACACCCATGACAAAAAAGACTTAAGACTTTTCAGGGGGAAATATTTAGCCTGATTTAGGAAAATTTCAAAAAAAATGATCCAACAAGATCAATCGGTAAAATAGGATTAGAGGGTCGGTCACTCAACGGGTTTCGATGTCAAGAGTCGTGACTTAACGGATTGATGACTGAAACAAGGAGTCAATTGAAAATTAGAACTTGGGCGAGGATATAGACTCAAAGGGTTTTTCAAGTGGGTCTTAGGTAAACCTAAAACCCCTTATATAGTAGTAGAAGACAAAGCCCACAATTCATTAAAACTCATCAAGATTTTGGAAATGGAACACAAATTTTTTTTAGGGGTTCCATCAAGTTACAAAATATTAATCGACAAAGATGGCCTCCGGGGAAAATTTAGTAGGATGCAAGCCTAGGCTCTATCGACACATTGAAGAGATATAGGCACTTCAAATTTGCAAAATTTTAAGGTACCATCACAAACAAAAAAGAAAAATAGAGCAAATACATTTCTCCCAAACAACAAAAAACATCACTGAACAATTGGTTCACACACTGGCGAAAGTATCTCACATTATACAACGATCCAGAAAACCAAATTCTGAATATAAAAACCTTTGTCAACCTTGAATAACCTGTAGGATTCACATAGGCATAGCATCAACACAAAAAGAATACGAAGCATAATACTTGAGCACATTATGAACATTTTCACAACACAATTTATTCTGTTTATTTAATTTTCTCAAAAGCACTTGGAACCCAAGTACGAGAGACATCAACTTAGCTCATTAATTCATTCCAACTCATCTTCAAACTTTTCAACAAAAGAATAGCTACATGTACTCGCAAAACTTCCTCAAGGTCTCAACTATACATGCACAACCTATTTTCCTCTTTTCCACTATTTTCTCAATATCGTCAACATCTTCATCCCATAGTTGGAATCAATGACAACGCCAATCAGAAAACTTCTTGTTGACATTAATGAAAACACCATCATTCTTTCAACAATCTCCCCCTTTTCATTAATGACAATAAAAAATGTGAAAAGCCACCAAATACCACACGACTTCGAACACACTCTCTTGATACCTTGCATGATTCTCTCTCTCTCTCTCTTTGAGTAGATAAGTTCTATTTTTTTCACATGATTCTCTTCTCCCCCTTTGATAGAAATGGAAAAGGATAAAATGGTTTGCGTTGTTCTCCCTCTTTGACACTGAACCAAAATTACCTGCTTTGAATAATCCCCCTTAGGATTACACCCAAATAAATCAGCAACACAATGACAATACATGACACTACCTACTCAATCTGAGAGGTAGCCACCAACATCAGTCCAAAAAAGAGATAGATCCATAGATCCACTGGACTGATGCACCTCTATATGCATCTAGTTCAAGAAAAGAGGGGCAATAACCTCTAACTTCTCTCAAAGATACTCAAAAGTATCCTTAAGAAGGGCCTTAGTAAATATATTAGCAATCCGATCCTTTGTAGGAACATACTCAAGCTTCACTTCATTCTCCATAACCTTCTCTCTCAAAAAGTGATACCTGATAGATATATGCTTTGTCCTTGAATACATCACTGGATTCTTTGAAATGTTTATTACACTTGTATTATCACAAAAGATAGATATAGGTTCGTCATATACAACTTTGATATCCTTCAATGTTTGTCTCATCCATAATACCTATGTACATCATGATGTTGTTACAATTTACTCAACCTCTATAGTGGATAAAGAAACTAAATCCTGTTTCTTACTCAACCATGACACCAATTTACATTCAAGAAAGAATGCACCACCACTTGTACTTTTCTTATCATCAACACTGTTGGTAAGTGACATTGCACAAGTCATTTGGTGTTGTCATTGATGGAAACCCTAGTCAATAATCCCATCCTCACCTTAGTATTTGATTATACCAGAATTCAGATTGAAGATATGTGTTAACTGTCAACCTAAAATAGGGCATTTGATAGAAAAGGCCGACTAAATGAGTATAGCATGTTGTGGATCTTTGAGGAATAATTGTTTAAGGTGTTTCATGTTTGAGACATGTTTTTCTGGGTCCTTACTATGTTTTTTCCGACATTGTTTGGTTGGCATTGATAATTGTTTATGGATTGGGCTGGCAATTTGTACATGTTTCATATTTTGTTAAATCTGACATGCAATTATTCTAATCTCTAGTTGTAGATATATATAATCGATTATTCATAACATTTTGTGATATGATGCGAGAGTTAGAAGGATTATAGATCAATTGTGTGTAGTTTCACTTGAGAAAAAGAAATATTGGTGATTTAGATTAAAGTAGATAGAGTTTTAAGAGCAAAATCAGACAAAATGTGAAGAATGTGGTCAATGTGCTTAACCATAACTATAATTAGGCATTAGCAGATGATATCTCATAGTTCATCCACTCCATTTATCTTCCAAATGTGACTGTAAGACAATGAGTCTTCTTTTGGGCAGTAAGCCTTTTGTATTTGAGCAGTGAGCTCTAGGCAGTGTGCTTGAAAGCATGTGCATTCCCCATTTGTAATACTTTTAATAGAGTATAATCTTGTGGATTAACCTCCACCATGGTTTTTCCCCTAACAGGATTTCCACATAAAAACTCTTGTGTTATGATGTTGTGGTTGATTGCCTTGTGTTCTTGCATCTTTCTTTTGGTTCAATGCTATAAGTGGTTTAAAGATCAAGTTAATAAAGTTAAATTTTGCAAAACACTAATTCACCCCCCCTCTCAGTGTTCCTTGATTCCAACAATCGGTATCATAGCCTAGTTCCTCGGAAGAAGTTTAATAGCTTGGGGAAGATCCAGGAAGGTGATTCAATGGATTCTGACAATCTTCATCAACAAATTTTGGTGGCACTAGATGATCTTGATTAGTCCAAATCTAAAGTCCAAGAATTGCAAGCAAACCTCATGAATGCTAAGAAATTCATTCAATCATTGAAAGACCAAATCAATAAGTCCAGGGAAAAGATAAAGGATCTCTATGATCAGCTCAAGCAGAAAGAGAGTAAAAGCATGGAATATGATCACCTAAGTCAAGCCTTGAAGGAAAAGACAAAAGAATGTGAAAAGCTCACCAGAGATAATGTTGTCCTAATGCATGAGATGGAATTTGTTGTGATGAGGATGACCAAGGAGATTGAAGAGAAAAAGAAGAATGAAGAGAATATTACTCAATCCTTGAAAGAAAGATCTGATGAATGCAACAAAATTAATGTTGGATTCAATTAGCTAGAGCTTGAATTGCAACAATCCAAAAACAATAAAGAAGAGCTTGAAAGACAAAATGTTATTCTCAGGGATGAACTTGCTACTGCAAATGAATACAAGGAGTTCAAGATTAGCTCAGCTAAGCTTGATGAACTGATGCAGAGTCAAAATATTGGAAGTGACAAGCAAGTTATTGGATATGAGAAAGGAGAAAGCTCTGGATTTGGTCAAAGGAAATTTAGGCCAGGAAATCAAATAAGCAAAGCTAGAAGGTATCCCATAAGACAACCCAATGCTCAAAAGTTCATTGGATACTATTTTGTTTGCAATAAATTTGGTCATATGGCTGCTCAATGCAGAAGTAGAATGAATCCAAGTGGTCCATCATTCTCCGGTCAGTGTTTCAATTGCAATAAGTATGGTCATAAGTCAATTGAATGCAAAAATTTTCCAAACAACTTTTTCAATAGAAATGTCAGATGTTATGCCTGCAATAGATTTGGCCATATTGCTAACCAGTGCAGATCAAGAGAAAATCAATGTAATAATTGGTTTGGACAAAGAAATTTTGTGTGCTATAATTGTAACAAATGTGGTCACATTGCAAGATTTTGTAGAAGTAGGAAAGGTTTGGTAAACAAAGGGAAAAATATGCAAAAGGATGATAAGGGAAAAGGAAAAGTTACTGTGGATGAGATCAGGAATCAAATGAAGAAGACATGGGTGAAGAAGAGTGTTTCTGATGCAGGAAATGAATCCACACCAGAATCTAGTGCTGGAAATTCCTCTGAGAATTAGTTGAAGGCCTATGGCCTAGGGGGAGCTCTCCAGAAAATATTTTACCCTTTGCTGATAGTTGGTACCAAAATGTGGGAAATTGCAACGATTGCATTAATGATCTACAGATGTTTTGGGAACACTTGTGGAGGAAATTTATGCAAAATTAAAGGTCCGCAGAAGAATTCTCTTTCATAGACTATGAAAATAGGGTATTCGGAAGACCTAGGGAAAAAACATTTATTGTGATAAAAAGTTAGATGCGTGAATGATAAAAGGTTACTTCTATTCCTCATTCGTCACATTGCATTTCAAGAAGAAGAAGTTTGGAGAGATTTACAAGTTAATTTTGGTGAGATACAAGTCTAAAGGCGATCGGCAAACAAACCCTAATCCGAGGAAAGATATTTATCTGCAAAACTTGTGAACTTGAAATTTTTGGAAATGGCCGCTCCATTAGTTGTTGATATTAAGGATAAACCCCGCCCAAAATTCAAATGGCACTCAAATCCATTGAGATAGAACCATTAGGTACATTTTCTTCCATTCCATATGGTGTTTTGCACATTGAAGATATTAGGGAATATATTCATGCGAATGTTGAGGAGTTAGAAAGATCCTAGTTGTTAAATCTGTACAAAAATCACATTGTGGGAGATCTCTGTGTAAGGCTTGAATTTAAGACTTTGGAGGAGAAGAAGTTCACACAAATTGTGAAGTTTCCCATGTTCAACGAAAATGAATGGGTCCAATACATACTAATTCAAGTGCATGTAGAGCTCATGTGGCTAAATCAACCCTTCAAGATCACAAGAGAAGCTATAAGCATTGTTACTGGTCTGAATTCATTTGGTGGGTTGCCCACATTGAAATCTATGAAGAACCAAATAGTCACTAAGGCAACTGATTCCACTTTCGATAGAATAGCCATGACAATTAATGACATCATTGAATTGGATGTAAAATTTTCTTCTATGGTTATTGGATATAAAATCTATCACTCCAGCCAGGATAACTCTATATCCGATACTGCAATCTATGCAGTTTATCAAATGATCAAGGAAAATGCAGAATATGACTTATGTGAGTTACTCTAGAGCCAACTAACTAAAAATATTGGTAAAATTAAGAAGGACAAGAAGAACTCTTTCAAGTATGGAAATTTTTTGTTATGTCTATTTTTCTACTTCATGAATGAAGTTCTGAGAGTTGGTAAAGTGCAATGCGAAGGTGACAAACCAGTAGTTGTTCAAATCAGAGACATCTTATATAGAATTGGTGATAGTAAAGCAAGGAAAATTGCTATTTGGGGTTTCTTCAAGAGCTTCCAGAGTGAATTGCAAGCTAAGGAAAGGATTCCTAAATCTGTTGTGGAAAAATATAAGGACACTATTTTCTTCATTGTTGAAATTGATCAGTGTTTAATGAGAGCAAAAAAATCTAGAATAGTTTGGATAATGCATATGGGATATGAGGTTGAAGAACAAATTTTGGAGTTGTTGAGTAAACCTCAAGATCCGATAGAAGAAAGGTTTGGTACCTTTGAAGAGAAGAATATGCAAGTGCATGCACAACTGAAGAAGCCTATGATAGTTCAAAAGGTGAGAAAGGAAGTTGAAGCTTTTGCAAAAAGCATTGACATATCAGTTGAAGCAATGAGGGAAGCTAGGAAGAAAAGAGAACAAGCTGAAGAAGGGGAGCCTGCTAGAACTAAGTCAGCTAGTCCAACAACATCCTTTTCCAGATCTAGATCTACAAGGAGCTTTGCACCCTCATCCATCCCTACAAACAAATCAAGCCCAGTAAAAGCTCAAGTCAAGACATCTGGAGGAGAAAGAAAGAGGAAGAAGGATAAAAGAACAAGAGTCTATGTTGCTCTTGAAGATGATGAAGAAATTGAATCAGATGAAGAAGTAAGAGAAATCAAGCATAAGGGCACAAAGGAATCAAAAGTATCTAAGGACAAGTCCTCCGGTGAAGAAAAAGCCAAGAAAAAGGTTAAAACTGATATATCTGGTATGACTATAAAGGAAGTGGAAAAAGGTTTAATTAATGATGGTAATCTCAAACCACTTTCTGAATGGTATGACACTTTTGATAGTGCTAGTCAAAGAACTCTTGAAGAAGCCACAATAAAATATTTGAATATTTTCAATATGACTCTCATAGAAATAATGTCAGAGTTACCTAAAGGGTTATATGAAGTCTTAGAAATGAGGAGAGTAAATGCAAGAGTTGAAGATGAATGAATGAGGGAATGCATACTTTCCAATCTATGTCTGGTAATATCAAAAGAAGAAATGAAGAAAATCCCTAATGATGCTAAAAAGGATTTTAAGAGAAAAACAAGGGTGAATAAGCTTATGATCAGGAAAACTGAGGAAGTAGCAATAGACACTGAGAAAATTCTTAAGGTAGTTCTATTGAAGAAAAGATATAATGTTCTCTCTAAAGAAACTCATGATGAAGATGTTCCATCTAGTCCAAAAGTTCAAGATGTTTGGGCTAATATTGAAGAAGTGAAAGAAGACACAATTGAGGACACTCAGAATCCTCTAGATATGCAAGATACTGAAATTCCCATGGAGACAAAATCTCCTAAAGATATGTCAGTTGAATAAATAGAGATTCCCAAAGCCAAGCAAGAATCTATGATTGAAGAAAAGAAGGTTGAGGCAAAGGAGGTTGCTATGGAAGCAAGAGAATCTGCAAAGGCAGTAAAGAATTTTTTAGAAGAACAACAGGAGGTGTTTGATCCCAAATTGGTTGAAGGTCATATCAACTTGGCCACTCTATCTCCTATTCAGAAGCTAAAGGTAGCATCATTTGCCCAGGCCAAGGCAAGGGAGGAGATATTGAAATCTCACATTGAGGATAGTGAGCTGCTAAGTCTTGCATCCAATATCTTGGAGAAGATTATGCCCACACATGCCAAGGACTCATCCGATTCTCCCTCCAGTTAGTTGAAGAAACTTATCAACTCTATAAGTACTCACCTTGAGTCTCTTGAAAAGTCAGCCGAGGATAAGGTCTAGAAAGAATTTGATGCAAACAGGTTCAGTAGATTGAAGTGTATGATTGCTAATGATAAATCCTTATTAGCTACCTGTGAAAAGAACATTCAAGGTGCATTATCTAAGGGTGGAAATGTCTACAAGTCATGCTTATCCTTGTCAAAATTCAATGAGGTCACTAAGAAGAAAATTAAGGAATATCAGAAATAGTTAGCAGATATTTCTCAAAACTTTGATCCTCTAACCATTTCTGTGGGTAAGCAAGAAGGTCAAGTCATATCCGTGCTTGAAAAAATTAAAAGTTTGAAGCATGAAAAAGAAAAAAATGTTGAAAGGGTATGTGAGCTTAGAGGACTAATTGGTCCTAAAATGGAGACAATGCTTAGTGCATTGAAGGAAGCACATGATGCTATGGTTGTTCGTGATCCGACAAATCTTGAGTCAATAGAGATGCAAACCTACCTGTTATGTGGTCACATGACTATTTTGGAGAGTCTCAAAAAGGGTTGGGATGCTAGTTTAAGCCTATTGAAGAACAATTTCACAGACATATTCAAGTCCATATAAGTTAGAAAAGCATGTTTGTACATATACAATTTGTTCATAGAAATTTTGTATGTGGATTCCCGCATTTTCCATTGATGTCAAAGGGGGAGTGTAGGATAGTGAAAAATTCCATATTCATCTAGGGGGAGTTGTGATTAAATTTTTTTTGAAGTTTTGAGGATTGCAGTGTATTCATGTTGGTACTAATTCCGACACTTAGTTATTTTTCACTAAGTGTTGCCATCAATGCCAAAGGGGGAGATTGTTGGCAAGAGACACTACGCAAGTCATCTAGTGTTGTCATTGATGGAAACCCTAGTCAGTAATCCCATCTGTACCTCAATATTTTCTTATACCGAAAGTCAGATTGAAGATATGTATTAACTATCAAGCTAAAACTGGGCATTTGACAGAAAAGGCCGACTAGATGAGTATAGCATGTTGTGGATCTTTGAGGCATAATTTTTTAAGGTGTTTCATGTTTGAGACATGTTGTTTTGGGTCCTTACTATGATGTTCGATTGTGTGCAGTTTCACTTGAGTAGAACACATATTGGTGATTCAGATTAAAGCAGACAAAGTTTCAAGAGCATAATCAGACAAAATGTGAAGAATGCAGTCAATGTGCTTAATTAGAACTATAATTAGGCATTAGAAGATTCTATCTCATAGTTCATCCACTCTAGTTGTCTTCTGAATGTGACTATAAGATAGTGAGTCTTCTTTTGGGCAGTAAGCCTTTTGTATTTGAGCAGTGAGCTCTAGGCAGTGTGCCTAAATGCATGTGCATTCCCCATTTGTAATACTTTTAACAGAGTATAATCTTGTGGATTAACCTCCATCACGGTTTTTCCCCTAACAGGGTTTCCACATAAAAATCCTTGTGTTATGGTGTTGTGGTTGATTGCCTTGTGTTCTTGCATCTTTCTTTTGGTTCAATGCTATAAGTGGTTTAAAGATCAAGTTAATAAAGTTAAATTTTGCAGAACACTGATTCACCCCCTCTTAGTGTTACTTGATTCCAACACAACAACCAACCCAATCTACATCTATATAAGCATTTAATGTGAAATTAGTATCCTTAGGATACCACAAACCATAATTCAGTGTGCCTCTTAAATATCTGAATATCCTCTTCACTATTGCAACATGTGCTTCTTTAGGATCTTCTTGAAATATTGCAATAGGGTAGGTGCAAGAAGTTGGGTCCACAAAATATTAAAAAAGTGGAAGTATTTTTTTTCTAATTTTCAAAAAATTTCACAGTTGGACTTAAAATTTGAAGCACTTACACATTGAATCTTTAAATTTTTTAGTAATATATGAAATTTAGTATTTTGAGTGTAGTTTTCAAATATGTAGTTTATTCTAATACCCAAATGATACAAAATAATTTTTAATACGTATGTATAAAAACCACTTTTTAAAAGTCACTTTTTTTAGGACCATACCATGCACATGTACGTACACCATAATTTGACATAAATAAAAGTATTTTTATAATTCCTTTTGGGGAAAGATGTATATTATAATGAAGATTGATGATATTTTTTTATAATTTTTTTCGTAATAATTTTGTATTTATTAAATTTTTATTGGCCCTAATTTCTAGTTTATAAAACCCTTGCGTACAAACACCATAACTTGACCTAAACTTATCATTTTTTCAAATTTTTTTTCATTGTGTAAAGAACTGTTTATAGATTGATGCCATACAATTTTTTTAATAAGAAAATTAACAAATTAAAAGTTATTAAAAGTATGAAAAACCTGACATTTCGAGTTTATGGACCTATTTCCTCATAAATTAATTAAAAAATAGAAAAAATAATCAAATTATTAAAAAAATTACATATTTGAAAACTAAAAATTGTCATATATATAACGGGTGTTAATTTCATAAAATAATTTAAAAAAAAGCCTCATTAGCTATATTGCCAAAGTTAGTTTTTTCTCTTGAAATTTCCATGACCTTGTACTTGTAGGTCTAAGCCTTTAGTGTTGGGTTACCATGCCTTTTTTGAGCTTAAATCCAAATGAAAAACATGTCTTGTGAGTTTCAAACCTTTTGGAACAAGTAACCACTTCAAAATGGGTACCTATTTTAAAATATGAATGGGTATTTGTTTTAAAGCTCAAAAATGACACTTCCCCTGAATGTGGACCCAACTTCTTGCACTTACCCAACAAGATAAATTGCATGCATGATATTCGGTCTAGTAGCAGTTAAATACAATAGTCCACTAATCATAGATCTATACTTGCTTTGACCAGCCTTAGGTGAATCATCATCTTTGCTCAATTTATAACTAGTCACCATAGGAGTACATGTCGATTTGGAGTCATCCATTTCAAACTTTTTCAACATCTCTTTGACATACTTTGACAGTGAAATGAAAATCACTTTATCAATTTGATTGATTTGTAGCCCAAGAAAGAAATTCATCTCCCCAAACATTGATATCTCAAATTCTTTCTACATTTTTGGAGCAAATTTATTACACATAGCCTCATTTCCACCAAAAATAATATCATCCACATATACAACTACTATTAGGATCTTGTCTTCCTCAATTTTAAAGTAAAGATTACTATATGTAGAACCCTTGTTGAATCCATGTTGTATCAAGTACCTGTCCCATCTTGTGTACCAAGATTTGGGAGCTTGCTTAAAACCATATAGAGCCTTCTTCAACTTACATACCATGTCTAGTTGATCTGATATCTGAAAACCTTCTCATTTTTCCATGTAAACCTCTTCTTCCAATTCACCATTCAAAAAGGCAAACTTCACATCCATCTGATAGACCTTAAAATATTTATGTGCTGCAAATGCCAAAAACATTCTGATAGCTTCCATCCTAGCCACAGGAGAAAAAGTCTCCTCAAAATATATACTTTCTACTTGTGAGTAACCCTTACACACAAGTCTTTCCTTGTTTCTTACTACTTCTCCATTCTCATCCAACTTGTTCTTGAATACCCATTTAGTTCCAATGATGTTTTTGTTTTCTGGTTTGGGGACCAATTCCCAAGTCTGATTTTTCTCTATCTGCATAAGTTCTTCTTCCATTTCCTTCATCCAATGCTCATCCTGACATTCTTCACTCACTGATTTAGGCTCAACTTTAGAAAGTAAACATAAATTTACCTCAACTTTAGCAACTTTGCTTCTTGTCAATACACCTTTCCTCTTATTTCCAATGATTTGATCTTTAGAATGATTCTTTTGCACATACTTAGGGGTTTTAAGAGTCTTCTCTAGAGCTTCTTTCTCTTCATTTTTCACTTCTTTTTCATCAACTATTTCTTCTAATTCTCTACAATTAGGTTCATCTGACAAGTATCCATCTATTGCAATAAAATTATGCAAGTTTTCATCAACTTTAACATTTTCACTTTCAATTATCTTTCTCAACCTTTTGTTGTAACATCGGTAAGCTTTGCTTCTAGTATAATATCCAAGGAAGATACCTTCGTCAAACCTCGCATCAAACTTTCCTAATTTTTCTTCTTTTTTGATGTAACATTTTCTTCCAAACACTCTAAAGTACTTCACAATAGGAATCCTTCCATACCATATCTCATAAGGAGTCTTTGTGCTATTAGCTTTAGCTTGAAATCTATTAAGTATGTAAAAAATAGTATGAATAACCTCTCTAGTAGACTTGCGGTAGATTTTCCTCTTTCATCATAGTCCTTGCAGCTTCTTGAATATTTTTGTTTTTCCTTTCAACAACTCCATTCTGCCGAGGAGTTCCAGGGACAGACAAATGTCTCTTTATTCCATGAACTTCACAAAACATGTTAAACTCATTGGAGGTGAATTTACAACCTCTGTCAAACCTTAAAAGTTTTATTTTCAAATCCATTTTATTCTCAACCGTAATTTTAAATGCCTTAAATTTATCTAGTGTTTTAGATTTCTCTCTAAGAAAAGTAACCCATGTCATTCTAGAGTAATCATCAATCAAAAGCATAAAGTACCTTTCACCTTGTAGACTTCTCATCCTTGTAGGACCACAAAGATTTTTATGCACTAATTCTAGTACTCCAGTAGTAGATTGTTCCTTTTCCTTAATGCTACTCCTTGCTTTTTTTCCAAATTGACAACTCCCATAAACAACTTTGATATGTTTTGTGATTCTAGGTAAATATCTCATAGCATGAACCAAACTAATTCTTGCCAAATTATCAAAATTCATGTGACACATCCTTTGGCGCCATAACCAACTATCATTATTCTATGACATAAAGCAATGACTGTTAGCACCCTTAAGATGATAGATGTATCCATCTGTTATCTTATCTGCAACAATCACAGTTCTAAACCCTTTCTAGATCTCGCATGTTTCATCCATAAACACAAGATTGTACCCTTTTCTACACTCTTGTCCAACACTCAAGAGATTATGTCTTAAACCCTTAACATAGTAAACATCGTCAATGTTATGCTTACCATCAAAATTGATTGAACCAATTCCACAAATCTTAGGTCTTGAATCATGTCCAAACTTAAATAATCCCCCATCATACTTTTCAAGTTTAACAAACTTACTTTTGTCTTTGGTCATATGATTAGAGAAACCACTATCAAAAACCCAGTAATTCTTATCTTCTTTGACATGAAAAGCAGATACCAAAGTACCTTCAACCTTATCCTTCATCTTCAGAACACTTTCCTTCACACAAATTTTAGGGTTAGCAGAACCAGATTCTTCTTTTAAAGCCAAAAATAGACACTCATTATCATCAAAATCTCCATCATCAAATTCATCATTAGAAATACTAGCATCTTCTCTCACATAGTAAGCTTTACCAATCATCTTTCCTTTATTTTCCTTGTTCTTATTGTTTATAGCTCTCTTTGAACATCTAGAAGCATAATGAACTATCTTACCACAACTAAAAAATTTGAAAGGTAATCTACCTTTGTACTTATCGGTGCCCTTTTTCATCCTTCTCACAAAGTTAGCTTCCAAACCATCAAGATTTTCATCACCTGAATCTTCAACCTTCTCTAATTTACCAACCTTGAAAGTAGTCTCTACTTTTGTACCTTTCTTCATTTTTCTCATTTCAAATGTAGTTAGAGTACCAATCAACTAATCTCTGGAATAATTACCAAAATCAACTGTTTCTTCAATAGCAGATACCTTTTCACTGTAACAATCTGGAAGAGATCTGACAACTTTCTTCACCACTTTAGATTCTTTAATTGTTGTACCAAGACCTATTACTCTCCAATTCATCAAATCTCTGAATATAACCTTTAATTGTTTCATATTTAGATCTATGCATCATTTCAAACAATGCCTTCAAGTTCTGCAACTTTGCTTGCTTGACCTTCGAATCTCCTTCATAAATGCTTTGTAACTTATCCCAAATTTTTTTAGCAGTCTTCAAACTCACTTTAACTAATTCAGTATTTGATATACTATTCATAATAATAAATCTTGTGTTAGCGTTGATCTCATGCACCTTGATTTTTACACTTGTACTTGGACCATTATGAGGTGGAGTATATGTATTCTGATAAGCCTTCTCAATCTCATATCCTTGAGCAGATAAATATCCTTCCATCTTTGTCTTCCAGAATGCATAATCCAAGCCATCAAATCTAGAATATTCCAAAGGAATCTTGTTTGCCATCCCAAATCTACCTCAAGCGGTTAAGGTCTTCTCCAAGTAGCCTTGCTTTGATACCAATTGTTGAAATGAACAAGAAAATTTAGAAGGGGGGTGAATTAGTTGTAGCAAATTAAACCTTCAAAACCCTCAACAACAATTAGATCCACAAGCATTCATTAAACCCTTATTCTGTTAGATAGATTAAACATGAAATGAAAATAATAGAAATTGAAATCACAACACCATACACATGAGAACACCAGATTTATGTGGAAAACCCAATGAGGGAAAAACCACAGTGAGAATTAGCTCACAATATAAATAATAGAAAAAATGGTACAAAGGGGCTCACTGCCAGAATATGACACACTATCCAAAACGGCTCATAAATGGCTCATTGCAACAAAAAGAATACAAGCAGATAGAAGAAGAATGTTACATAGAGAAAATACTTCTCAATGCAACAAAGATACACCACAATTTCTTGCACACTTTTACAGTTTCACATGAAAGATTTTAGATGCCTTTAGCTCACTGCCTTCAAGAAACCAACTTGAAGTTTACATTGCTCTACTTAAATTCACATCACATACACTTCACTCACATCACTCTTTGCATCTATCTTGATTATTACTCTTTAGTACACCCTCTTGCATCAACACCATACATATTTATATCAAGCTTTATCTCAAATAATTTCTCCAATGTCGGCCATTAGCTATTAGACATTCAAATTCAAAATAGGTCAGCACCTAAACATTCCCACAGTGGATAGGAATGAAAGGAAACCTACATAAATCCTTAATTAGGACCCAAATAGATCCCAACACACTTCAAAATGCTTCCAAAAACCTCGCATGTAGTGTTAAACACAAATTCGACCAACACCTGTGCAAAACAACATAGACATTAAGTACACGCTTCCTTAAATCAAGCCGAAGGTTCCATACAATATAATTCACTTGAACTCAATCTAGAACAATCCATGAACTACTTAAGATTCATCAAACACTTCATCCAAGCTCACATCAAAAAATACTTTAACTCAGGACAACTGATAACCCTTATTTGCATACTGATAAATGAAACTCTCACTGTACTGCACAAAATCAAGTAAAAAAATTGAATACAGAAAGATAAAATAATTATAACCAACTCACCAAATATGCACAACTTGAATCCAAATAGTGGAGAAACGCGAAGCAAATACATTTCTCCCAAACAACAAAAAACATCACTGAACAACTGATTCACACACTGGTGAAAGTATCTCACACTATATGATGATCTAGAAACCCAAATTCTGAACATAACAACCTCTGTCAACCTTGAATAACTTGTAAGATCCGCACAAACATAGCATCAACACAGAAAGAATGTGGAGCACAATACCAGAGCACATTATGAACATTTTGCACAACACAATTTAACTCTATTTATGAAATTTTCTCAAAACACTTGGAACCCAAGTACCAGAGACATCAACTCCACCCATTCCTTCATTCCAACTAATATTCAAACTATACAAAAAAAGAATAGCTCCATGTACTCACAAACTTTCTTAAGGTCTCAACTACACATGCACAACCTGTTTTCCTCTTTTCCACAATTTTCTAAATATCCTCAATATCTTCATCCCATAGTTGACATGAATGACAACACCAGTCAACTAACTTCCTATTAACATCAATGATAACACATTATTTTTTAAAAGTATATAGACATTTTGATGTACAAAGGTGATGAAAAATATTTATGCAACTGTGGCCTGAGATGACCAAACACTGCGTTTGACATAGAACCATGCATTGTTGTTACACATTGAACATTTGAAACATTTGGTAGAGGAATACCATATGATTTATAACATCGTTCATTATTTTTCTTAGCAAAGTAAATGAGACTATATGAAAAACATTAAAATTTACTAGGGGGTCATTATGTACAATGATCGACCCATACTCATAACAGGGCTCAAATCATCATGTGTATATATCTCCAGAATGGCAGGTGTAGAAGTTACACTAAGATTAAATGGTGCATGTTGTTTATCATTGTAAGGAATGATATACAATTGTTCAGCTAGCTGTAGCCATACACTCACAAAGCGCTAAGTGTACTCTAAACAAAGAATGTTATTAACCGCTCGATCACAAATGCTTTACAAACATACAAATCAAACAAGTAATGTACATGGCAGAAATAACCATGTTAATCAGAAATAAAATGACATGGTCGGGCCGAACAACCATGAACATAGGGATCTAGGCACATGTAGGTAGAACCCTCTCATGGGTATTAAACCCGATGCTAGTGCATGTTGAGAAAAAAAAACATGCCCAATATGTTGGATTTACCCTAATAGGGTTGACAATAAAAATATTACATGAGGTTGACTATACAGTGACCGAATCCTAAACACATAACCACAATTTCATTTTATAATATGAGCACAACATCTACATATTTCCTTCAGAAAGCACAAGAAAATTGAATAACCATTCAATTACAAAGATAAAAATTTGACAAAGGATTTCAAGATTACCTCCTTAGATGTGTTCACTGATGTTTTTCCTCTATTTGAATTAGCAACAACTCTTATTTTCTCAATTTTCCTCTTCTTCTGTTGATTTTTCCTTCAAATCCCTCGCTTTTCTTCCTAGATTGTCTCCCACCAAATCGCCCTTCTATCGAGAATATATTTTTTCTATCTTTGAAGATAATGGACATTATTCCACTGTCACTTAGCCACCCACTACCTTCCATTCTGATTATTTAGAGGGTTGGCTCCTTCCCATTCATTATGGGAGTTACTAAAATTAATCCATAATCTCCTTGTTTAAATCTTATAGTAATCATTTTTATCTATGATTTTCTCTCTCTCTCTCTCTATATATATATATATTCACATATATGAGGTTTTACACACACACAAACATATAAGTTGAATTTCATAACATACATTTTATTTTGCTTTCCCATTTCTTTTATTTAGAATCTATTTTCAAATATGACAAATAACACATTCATTTTCCTTATATCAATCGTATAGGTTCAAATGTATTTTCCAATACCATTTTATATCAAACTTTGAAATAAACAAAATAAGGAAAGAATGTATTAGAATAATTTATTTCACAAAATTACTCATTCAACCATATTTTAAATCCATACAACAAGAATGATATTTATCAATTACAGTCAAATGCAGATGTTGTAGTCTACTGTGGTGTGTGAGATTCCATATTCCATTCTTGCTTACCGTTTATCTTTTGGATAAGCATTCCTACCTCAACCAAGTTCTTGTCCTTCAACATGTTCCTGCACACATTCTTGCACTTTCCCACTTAGATCAGTAACCTTTAACCAATAATGATTCATTATGAACTAAAAATTGCAAGATATTCATTTTTTTTTTCAAGTATACCTTCACATTTATCAAATTCATAAATATTAAATGATAAATTCCATTTTCAAATATTTTAATTATCTCAACATTATTAAATACAAGAAATGAAATTGAGATGTGACATATACTAACAAATGTATATTAGCCTAAAGTGAACCTAATGGATAAGGAAATGATAAGATGGATGCAAATATTCTTAGACTAAAAAATTTATATTAAATTCTAAAATGAACTTGATGGATAAAGAAATGATAGGATGAGTGAGATGCATATGATGGTTTGTGGATGCAAGTGTCATGCCATGGTACTTCAAACACAAGAGCAAGAAGGCTATCAAAATAAAAAAAACCTTTCCAATTACAAATCTATATTTTTGAGAGAAATAGGCTATCAAAATTTTTAATTTAATTAAAACTTTGAAATCCTTGTGAAATTTTTTAAAAATATATATATATATTTTGCCAATTTTTCATAATTGCGGTGAAAATTATGGCCTATAAAAAATTATACAAAAAAACTAAATGTTGGAGGCCTTAACAATAGTTAAATGTTCACCCATGGAATTTCAGGATTAAATGCCCTGTTCATCCTTGGGAGTGCTCGTTTAAGGATAAACTCTCTCACAAGGACCTTAGCCTAATTTTTAAAGTTGATTGTCTAAGGGCGAAGGAGTCTATAAGGTCAGTGCTTGGTGTGGAGGTTACTAGTCCAAGGGCTCGTCGGCTAATATTTCCATCCCAGGTTCTATTTGTTTTTTTATCTAACACTATGGATTTGCTTCAGTCGTTAAGGGAATTAGAGATAATTGTAGACAAATTTTTTAATCCCCAGTTCCTTGATAAAAATGCTTTGCTAAATGTGGTTCAAGAGTATAACTTGTTTAATGGGGAAGGGTATATCGGAGGTCTGTTCCCTAGAGAGTATGTCAAACTACGCTCGGGGTTTGAAGAAATTTTTGAAGCCATTAGGCTGGCCCTTTAGTTTAGGAATGATCATTTGCTTTTAAAAGTATTAAGGAAGAACTGCATAAGGGTTTGTGTGTCAATGGATATTGACATAAAAGAAATTTTTTATACTGTGTCTAATCTCCATGATCATGTGCCTCACTTGCCATTTAACTCCTCTTTTGTTGGGTCAAAGGAAAAAATGTCTTATGATCTAGGTGCGGAAGACTTAGCTAGCGAAAAGATAAGGGAAAGCCTTTGTGGAGAGCTCCAAAGTTGTGAATCAGGGTTTCATTGCAAGGGCTCAAATTGATATTGCAGATCAGCCGGAGAAGGCGTAGATGCCAGTTAATGGGTTTTATTTCTTTGCCAAATATTTGACTCCTCTCGATCATGCTGAAGCCCAATATGAGAACTCAGTTTGTATAGAAAGTATGGAGGAATAGTGCCAGTTCATGAACACTATCAGTTGAATCTTGTTGAATTTTTTCGAAGATGAATTCTGTCAAGGTAATTTAGTTTTGGAGGGAGCCTGTTGTGCGCGAACAAGAGAAATTTATGGCTCACTTTCAAATCTATCATGCGACGGGTATAGCAGAGGGGTAAATTCTTGGTTGGTGGAATTTTGGATAGTTTTTTGTAAAATTTGCTATGGGTCCTCATTTTTGGGACAATTTGGTAATAATTTTGTACCTATTTGAGCTATAACTAGAGGTTTTCTTCCTGGTTCTTTCTTGTCGGTATGCTCTCTGAACTAGGTTTTGTATTAATTATTAATATATATATATATAATATTATAGTAGCTTGCCACTTTTGTTTAAAGCAAAAATAATAGTTAAATGTTACAATTTTGAGAAAATATGTTTTTCACTGTCAACAATAGAATAACATTTTTGTCTACTAGAAATTTGTAGAAAAAATCCTCCCCATTTGCAAGTTACGAAAAATGAAAGAAAAATCCTCTTTGCAAGCATAAAGAGGTCTAATGACTAGGTTTGATTGCTAGAAGTCTAAACAATGGTAAAAATGATTTAGTTATCAATTAACATAAAATGCTAGAGATTATATTTCTGGCAGTTTCAACGTCAACTATGGTTGCCACTAGTGGTTAGAAGAAGGCATGATAGTTTGAACAATTATTATCGTCACCACTAGCAGTTAGAAGAAGGTGGGATAGTTGAAGTTGCAGATATATGTCATAGATAGATTACAAATAGTGGGAAATTTCTTTGGCCTATGAGAATGGAATTCATCATGAAGGATATCTCATCTGTTGATACAAGTTGCTCTTCCTTAACTAACTAATGAGGCATCTAATGCTTGTAGGAATAACATAGGGCTCCACATTCCTCGCACAAATTCAATTTCCCACAAGAATTTGAATCCTAATAATGTACAATTTGATGTAAATTTTGAGGTTCATCTCTCAAATTTTGGCATGGATAGTTGGTTGCCTCTCTATTTGATCAAATTCCTCTTCCACTATAGCAATGAGATCATCAATGGGGTGCGTTTCTCCCTAATTCATTTTAAGTGGGAAGATGATAAAGAAGAGAAATCTATATAGCTTTGGGAAAGTCAAGATTTTTTTTAGCACTTTTGGTAATATTCAAGAGATTTAAAGACTTCTAAAAAACTCACTAGACCTTCATGAGCACAAAAAGCTTCAACAATTCCCAAAAAAAATATCTTTAAAAAAAATGTTTTTGCTCTATCAAAGGGCTTCCAAACCCTTACAAATATGTAATGGTGCCTCTTGGATCCATGCGTGTTCTATTGAAAAAAATTGTTGAGGTCACTGTATTATAAATCTTTTTTTTTATTAGAGCTAATCTTGGAACAATGGATTTCTATAGATGTAAATTAGGTTTATTGGGACCAAAAATAGGCCTTATAGATGCTTTAAACACTGCAAGAAAATAGCAACCAAAATATAGTTGTGGTGATTGAGTTGAGACCCCCTTTGATAATTTTTTTTATACAGTTACAAATCCATATAGATTTTATATGGCACACCAGAGTATAGGTGAAAAATTGCAAAATTAAGTTATCAAATTTGATGAAACAAAAGATTTTTTTTTTCTCAAGCCTCCTAGACTCAATGATGATGTCCATTAAGCTCCACAATATTTTATTGATTGAGATTAGTACTAGATTCACTAAAAAATAAAAGGAACTTGAGATTCAATACTATTATACAATGTTGGAGCAGTAATTACGAATACAAAATTCATGAATTTTAAAAAGAGAATGCATGCAATAAGAATCAACTAAAAAGTATCATAGAATGTGTATAAATGTATAATAATCTCCTTGTATATGTAGGACAAGGAAGAAGTAGGAAGGTAAAGTAAAACACTAATTAACCCTACAACAAATGTAACACATTTTGGACACTTGAGACAAGTATGAGAACATGCATCATGTTTCTATGAGGCAAGACAACGAAACCACTAAGTAAACTTAAGCTAGTACAAATAGGTCCACTAGGCCTCTAGGAATTAAATAAATACAAGCTAGAGTATATAATCTCTTTCACACTAACAAATCATACTCCAATCTTAAATATTTTTTAGAGAAAAGTTTCTTCTTTATCAAAATTTTTGTGGTGTTAGAATATTTTGCATAGTTAGAATCATTTTCAACTTAATTAAAGCCTTATCACTTTCTACTTAAAGAAAATATTTTACCTTTCTTTTTTTACTTCCACTATTTTTGAAGATAATTCCAAGTAAGTTGTAGTTAGTGTTAGCTTTAAATGTATGATATATGCTATTTTCTATTTTGTAGGTTTCCAATGAAGCACTCATTTTGAAGAGAGTAAAAGAATCATCATCCCTATCTATATCCCTCAAGTGTTTGAAATATTTACATTCCATGGTAACTTCTCGTTGTATATTAAAATGCAACCTCATAATAGTTTGCATGCACAACAAAGTGGGGAAAAATGATAAAAATCATAAACACATGTTGTTTACCATTATATTTTGAGCCCAATTTGACTAGATCATGTTTTTCATAAAGACTAATGTGTAAGTTGGCATATTTTTATGTCACAGTAAGCAAATACCCTTATCCTAGCCTCATTTTGGTTGGTGAGAATGGGGTGTTTTACCTAATTAGTTCACATAGTAGGTCCTATTTACACATGTTCACATGTTAATTTTACTTAAAGGGGCCTATGAATCTTTATAGTAGTCTTAATTGTCATGAGATCTTATCTTATCTTATGTCCTATTTCATTTAATGTTTGTTGTCTCATGTTATAAGATTAAAACACTTATCATAAACCTGTCTAATCCTATCTCTCAAACATTCCTATATAAGTAAGGCCTCATGTATATTATGTAGAATATAGGGGTTTGTAATATCATTGATCTATTATTAATAATTGTACACATTGAATCATCATCAAGAAATTCATCCTCTTTCTTCACTCTCTTATGGAAGGTTTTTTAATTTTGTAGGTGATCTTCAGCTATATTAGAGCTCACTATTAGCTCCTTGGAGTTCACTGTTGTAGTGGAGGAAAAATGACACCCCCTGCCTCCTCTAAGGGTGAGTATTCCTCAACTACCTCAAGGGAAAAGCTCAGGTGATAAAGGTGGAAGGGAAAGGAGTTTTAGTTATATTTTGTATTTTATGAAAGTTTGAGATATAAGAATTTTAGAGACCGAATGAGTAGACTCTAGAGGTCTCATGAGAAAGTTGATTGGCTCTCATCCAAGGACGATGAAGTAATGTGCAAATGTCCCCATGGTACGTTGTAGTCTCATACAGATTAAAATAGAAATTGCTGACAAAAACGACACTAAGTCTACTAACTATTCAAAGACTAAAATCTAAGAGTTGTCCTAAATTAAAAAAATAATGAAAATGAAACAAATAATATAAAATGAACTAACATGCATAGATTAAAAAAAATGAAATGAAATGACAAGGTGAAAAAGAGGAGAAAGAACTCACAAGAGATCCAACGCTATGATTCCTCCCACAATGCTCTAAATCAACAACTTGCACACACAAAGACAAGGAAAAATGTTGGGGTTGTTTAGGGGTTTACCTCAGTCAAACCCACGTGTAGGTGTTCCCACCTCCACAGACAACTAGATAGAAAAAAAAGAAATAAAGTAGACAAGAATTTAAATAGACGAGACAATAGACAAGTTAAAATGACAATATGCTATCAAAATAAAGATGATAATGTAATACAAGAGAGTGTAGTTACCCTCCCTTAAGCAAGATAAAGATGTTGAAGGAGAGAGTGCAACACCCAAAATGAGCCAAGAAGATTAAAATGCTGATGTAGATGCCAAAGAGAAATAAAATTTGCAATAAAATGGTGTAGGAGAAGAATGAGAGTGTGAGAATGAGAGCTAGAGTGCCAAGATTTAAAGAGTGCATGAATAGAATGAATGAGTGAGTGAGAAGAATGGAAGAATAGTTGAAAGAACAAAGAAAAGGAATGCAAGAGGGTGTTTTTGGGTGTATTTGCAACAACAGAGGCATTACACTTCATTGGAAGGTGGAAGGGTAATGTACCAACAATCACAGAGTCAAGAATCTTTTCGAGAAGTTTGCATGTCATGCTAGCATCTGTGACAAAAATTCACTTAAAGACCAAAAATAAAGGGTGTTAGGGACAAAATTAAGGTTATGTGAAAGGGGAATTGCATTATCGACTTTAATTAGGCTAAAGGAAATCTTATGGATAATCATAATATTGTAATTAAATAATTATTTAGTTGTGATGCACCTTGGTGGTGTGGATAATCACACTAGGTAATTATTTAGGGCCCACTTGATGTTGTATTGTAGCATTGTATTATTATTATTTGTGTGGGAGACATGTGATAATAATTTAATATTGGGGAAATATTAAATGATGTGATGTCTTAGTACCCAATATTAAATAAGGGGTTAGTGGTTTTGTATTCACATGGTTTTCTGGTACATGGTTTAACCTAAACCACTAGTTTTATGTGTGAGCTTGTGTCTATAAAAGAAAACACGTGTAGTGGTTTAGGTTGGATGAGTGGTTTGGCTGTCATTATTGAGTCTTCTTGAGAGTGCATTTGTGAAGCATGGTATGGGATGTGTGGATTCATGCTTGGACAAATGGGAATGCATTGGAGGGCTTGATGATTTAGAGGTGTTCATTATAACTCTTGTATTTGCTTAATGGCTGATTAATATGATGAAGTATGGATGCTTTTGGAGGCTAGGTTTTTCACTCTTGAGGGTTTTCCCAGGCTATATCTTGTGTCATATTTGATGGGTATGTTTTCTATTCTCTTGCATGTGGATTCTAATCACTTATTTACATTGTTATCTCTTTTGGGTTATGTGGAAATTGTCATACAATGGTTGCAAGTTTCCTTACAATAATCCCCCCTTAGAATGATGTGTGATACATAGAGGAGCACATGTAATTTTAAGGAGAAGAGAAAGACAAAGAGATGTTGTGACATGAAATACATAGTGAGTGTAGTAACATAAAAAGTATCCCTTTTTCACACTTAATGTGGGAATAGTTAAATATAAAATGAGCCTAATGTTTCCTTAATTTAGTGTTGTAATATGGTTTTTCATATTCACATTAAGTTTAGATAATTTTTTAATAAAATGGACTTAATTGTGCCTTATTTAGGGTGTTGTAAGGTGTATCTTTACACTTTCACACTAATCTCTAAGGGCTTTATTAATTAATTGAGGTTAATTTTCCTTAATTGGTGCCTTTAATTCAAAGCCAAGCCTAATTAATTGCATATTCCAAGGGATAAAGCCCGACATTCATAAATGATATTACACAACACTTAATTTTAGGTGTGTGTCCTAGGTTAGTGACCTAGGACCCATTCGCCACCTAGCGAATGGGTCCTCACTAGGTCCTAGGACCCTATTTTCACATAACATTACACATTGTCTGATGTGTGTCCTAGGTAAGTGGCCTAGGAAAAATGGTGAATGGGTCCTCACTTAGACCTAGGACCCCCTCTTGGGATATGTTTGTGGTGGCATTTTAATGATTTCAAATCCTAGATCTGATGTTTCCTTGTGTTATTTGAATTTCCAGAATTAATGATAAGATATGTATAAATACAAGGCTATTTCACTTAGTTTCACCTAGCAATTTTGATTCGAGCATCCTAAGATTTCACAAGAGCATTGATAGAACATTCAAGAGTATTTCTAAGGCATTCAAGGGAAGTCTCATAGATTATTGCAGTAATCAAGAGTCATTTCATCATGTCAAAGGCATAATGCATCATGCATGTTGTTGAGCTAATGTGTTGATGTAGCATTCAAGATCAATCAAGCATATTCAATGAATTATTTCTAATCAAGGTTCATGATCAAGATCTACATTCATTGAGGCCACTTCATGCTAAGTGGCATATTTGATATCCAAGGTTCAATTAAGGTGTGGTGAGTTGTGACATTGCATTTTGTTCATTCATCATTCCTTTCAGGCATTATTTCATTTCAAGGTTTGATTACCAAAAAGGGGTCTGACCAACGCAAACCCCTATT
>VDFB02036456.1:100855-147555 GCA_007258455.2 Sequoia sempervirens
CACAAAATCAAGTAAAAAAATTGAATACAGAAAGATAAAATAATTATAACCAACTCACCAAATATGCACAACTTGAATCCAAATAGTGGAGAAACGCGAAGCAAATACATTTCTCCCAAACAACAAAAAACATCACTGAACAACTAATTCACACACTGGTGAAAGTATCTCACACTATATGATGATCTAGAAACCCAAATTCTGAACATAACAACCTCTATCAACCTTGAATAACCTGTAAGATCCGCACAAACATAGCATCAACACAGAAAGAATGTGGAGCACAATACCAGAGCACATTATGAACATTTGCACAACACAATTTAACTCTATTTATGAAATTTTCTCAAAAACACTTGGAACCCAAGTACCAGAGACATCAACTCCACCCATTCCTTCATTCCAACTAATATTCAAACTATACAAAAAAAGAATAGCTCCATGTACTCACAACACTTTCTTAAGGTCTCAACTACACATGCACAACCTATTTTCCTCTTTTCCACAATTTTCTAAATATCCTCAATATCTTCATCCTATAGTTGACATCAATGACAACACCAGTCAACAAACTTCCTATTAACATGAATGATAACACCATCATTTTTGCAATAGTATATAGACATTTTTATGTACAAAGGTGATAAAAAATATTTATGCAACTGTGGCCTGAGATGACCAAACACTAGCGATTTGACATAAAACCATGCATTGTTGTTACACATTGAAAATTTGAAACATTTGGTAGAGGAATACCGTATGATTTATAACATCGTTCATTATCTTTTCTTAGCAAAGTAAATGAGACTATATGAAAAACATTAAAATTTACTAGGGGGTCATTATGTACAATGATCGACCCATACTCATAACAGGGCTCAAATCATCATGTGTATATATCTCCTGAATGGCAGGTGTAGAAGTTACACTAAGATTAAATGGTGCATGTTGTTTATCATTGTAAGGAATGATATATAATTGTTCAGCTAGCTGTAGCCATACACTCACAAAGCGCTAAGTGTACTCTAAACAAAGAATGTTATTAACCGCTCGATCACAAATGCTTTACAAACATACAAATCAAACAAGTAATGTACATGGCAGAAATAACCATGTTAATCAGAAATAAAATGACATGGTCGGGCCGAACAACCATGAACATAGGGATCTAGGCACATGTAGGTAGAACCCTCTCATGGGTATTAAACCCGATGCTAGTGCATGTTGAGAAAAAAAAACATGCCCAATATGTTGGATTTACCCTAATAGGGTTGACAATAAAAATATTACATGAGGTTGACTATACAGTGACCGAATCCTAAACACATAACCACAATTTCATTTTATAATATGAGCACAACATCTACATATTTCCTTCAGAAAGCACAAGAAAATTGAATAACCATTCAATTACAAAGATAAAAATTTGACAAAGGATTTCAAGATTACCTCCTTAGATGTGTTCACTGATGTTTTTCCTCTATTTGAATTAGCAACAACTCTTATTTTCTCAATTTTCCTCTTCTTCTGTTGATTTTTCCTTCAAATCCCTCGCTTTTCTTCCTAGATTGTCTCCCACCAAATCGCCCTTCTATCGAGAATATATTTTTTCTATCTTTGAAGATAATGGACATTATTCCACTGTCACTTAGCCACCCACTACCTTCCATTCTGATTATTTAGAGGGTTGGCTCCTTCCCATTCATTATGGGAGTTACTAAAATTAATCCATAATCTCCTTGTTTAAATCTTATAGTAATCATTTTTATCTATGATTTTCTCTCTCTCTCTCTCTATATATATATATATTCACATATATGAGGTTTTACACACACACAAACATATAAGTTGAATTTCATAACATACATTTTATTTTGCTTTCCCATTTCTTTTATTTAGAATCTATTTTCAAATATGACAAATAACACATTCATTTTCCTTATATCAATCGTATAGGTTCAAATGTATTTTCCAATACCATTTTATATCAAACTTTGAAATAAACAAAATAAGGAAAGAATGTATTAGAATAATTTATTTCACAAAATTACTCATTCAACCATATTTTAAATCCATACAACAAGAATGATATTTATCAATTACAGTCAAATGCAGATGTTGTAGTCTACTGTGGTGTGTGAGATTCCATATTCCATTCTTGCTTACCGTTTATCTTTTGGATAAGCATTCCTACCTCAACCAAGTTCTTGTCCTTCAACATGTTCCTGCACACATTCTTGCACTTTCCCACTTAGATCAGTAACCTTTAACCAATAATGATTCATTATGAACTAAAAATTGCAAGATATTCATTTTTTTTTTCAAGTATACCTTCACATTTATCAAATTCATAAATATTAAATGATAAATTCCATTTTCAAATATTTTAATTATCTCAACATTATTAAATACAAGAAATGAAATTGAGATGTGACATATACTAACAAATGTATATTAGCCTAAAGTGAACCTAATGGATAAGGAAATGATAAGATGGATGCAAATATTCTTAGACTAAAAAATTTATATTAAATTCTAAAATGAACTTGATGGATAAAGAAATGATAGGATGAGTGAGATGCATATGATGGTTTGTGGATGCAAGTGTCATGCCATGGTACTTCAAACACAAGAGCAAGAAGGCTATCAAAATAAAAAAAACCTTTCCAATTACAAATCTATATTTTTGAGAGAAATAGGCTATCAAAATTTTTAATTTAATTAAAACTTTGAAATCCTTGTGAAATTTTTTAAAAATATATATATATATTTTGCCAATTTTTCATAATTGCGGTGAAAATTATGGCCTATAAAAAATTATACAAAAAAACTAAATGTTGGAGGCCTTAACAATAGTTAAATGTTCACCCATGGAATTTCAGGATTAAATGCCCTGTTCATCCTTGGGAGTGCTCGTTTAAGGATAAACTCTCTCACAAGGACCTTAGCCTAATTTTTAAAGTTGATTGTCTAAGGGCGAAGGAGTCTATAAGGTCAGTGCTTGGTGTGGAGGTTACTAGTCCAAGGGCTCGTCGGCTAATATTTCCATCCCAGGTTCTATTTGTTTTTTTATCTAACACTATGGATTTGCTTCAGTCGTTAAGGGAATTAGAGATAATTGTAGACAAATTTTTTAATCCCCAGTTCCTTGATAAAAATGCTTTGCTAAATGTGGTTCAAGAGTATAACTTGTTTAATGGGGAAGGGTATATCGGAGGTCTGTTCCCTAGAGAGTATGTCAAACTACGCTCGGGGTTTGAAGAAATTTTTGAAGCCATTAGGCTGGCCCTTTAGTTTAGGAATGATCATTTGCTTTTAAAAGTATTAAGGAAGAACTGCATAAGGGTTTGTGTGTCAATGGATATTGACATAAAAGAAATTTTTTATACTGTGTCTAATCTCCATGATCATGTGCCTCACTTGCCATTTAACTCCTCTTTTGTTGGGTCAAAGGAAAAAATGTCTTATGATCTAGGTGCGGAAGACTTAGCTAGCGAAAAGATAAGGGAAAGCCTTTGTGGAGAGCTCCAAAGTTGTGAATCAGGGTTTCATTGCAAGGGCTCAAATTGATATTGCAGATCAGCCGGAGAAGGCGTAGATGCCAGTTAATGGGTTTTATTTCTTTGCCAAATATTTGACTCCTCTCGATCATGCTGAAGCCCAATATGAGAACTCAGTTTGTATAGAAAGTATGGAGGAATAGTGCCAGTTCATGAACACTATCAGTTGAATCTTGTTGAATTTTTTCGAAGATGAATTCTGTCAAGGTAATTTAGTTTTGGAGGGAGCCTGTTGTGCGCGAACAAGAGAAATTTATGGCTCACTTTCAAATCTATCATGCGACGGGTATAGCAGAGGGGTAAATTCTTGGTTGGTGGAATTTTGGATAGTTTTTTGTAAAATTTGCTATGGGTCCTCATTTTTGGGACAATTTGGTAATAATTTTGTACCTATTTGAGCTATAACTAGAGGTTTTCTTCCTGGTTCTTTCTTGTCGGTATGCTCTCTGAACTAGGTTTTGTATTAATTATTAATATATATATATATAATATTATAGTAGCTTGCCACTTTTGTTTAAAGCAAAAATAATAGTTAAATGTTACAATTTTGAGAAAATATGTTTTTCACTGTCAACAATAGAATAACATTTTTGTCTACTAGAAATTTGTAGAAAAAATCCTCCCCATTTGCAAGTTACGAAAAATGAAAGAAAAATCCTCTTTGCAAGCATAAAGAGGTCTAATGACTAGGTTTGATTGCTAGAAGTCTAAACAATGGTAAAAATGATTTAGTTATCAATTAACATAAAATGCTAGAGATTATATTTCTGGCAGTTTCAACGTCAACTATGGTTGCCACTAGTGGTTAGAAGAAGGCATGATAGTTTGAACAATTATTATCGTCACCACTAGCAGTTAGAAGAAGGTGGGATAGTTGAAGTTGCAGATATATGTCATAGATAGATTACAAATAGTGGGAAATTTCTTTGGCCTATGAGAATGGAATTCATCATGAAGGATATCTCATCTGTTGATACAAGTTGCTCTTCCTTAACTAACTAATGAGGCATCTAATGCTTGTAGGAATAACATAGGGCTCCACATTCCTCGCACAAATTCAATTTCCCACAAGAATTTGAATCCTAATAATGTACAATTTGATGTAAATTTTGAGGTTCATCTCTCAAATTTTGGCATGGATAGTTGGTTGCCTCTCTATTTGATCAAATTCCTCTTCCACTATAGCAATGAGATCATCAATGGGGTGCGTTTCTCCCTAATTCATTTTAAGTGGGAAGATGATAAAGAAGAGAAATCTATATAGCTTTGGGAAAGTCAAGATTTTTTTTAGCACTTTTGGTAATATTCAAGAGATTTAAAGACTTCTAAAAAACTCACTAGACCTTCATGAGCACAAAAAGCTTCAACAATTCCCAAAAAAAATATCTTTAAAAAAAATGTTTTTGCTCTATCAAAGGGCTTCCAAACCCTTACAAATATGTAATGGTGCCTCTTGGATCCATGCGTGTTCTATTGAAAAAAATTGTTGAGGTCACTGTATTATAAATCTTTTTTTTTATTAGAGCTAATCTTGGAACAATGGATTTCTATAGATGTAAATTAGGTTTATTGGGACCAAAAATAGGCCTTATAGATGCTTTAAACACTGCAAGAAAATAGCAACCAAAATATAGTTGTGGTGATTGAGTTGAGACCCCCTTTGATAATTTTTTTTATACAGTTACAAATCCATATAGATTTTATATGGCACACCAGAGTATAGGTGAAAAATTGCAAAATTAAGTTATCAAATTTGATGAAACAAAAGATTTTTTTTTTCTCAAGCCTCCTAGACTCAATGATGATGTCCATTAAGCTCCACAATATTTTATTGATTGAGATTAGTACTAGATTCACTAAAAAATAAAAGGAACTTGAGATTCAATACTATTATACAATGTTGGAGCAGTAATTACGAATACAAAATTCATGAATTTTAAAAAGAGAATGCATGCAATAAGAATCAACTAAAAAGTATCATAGAATGTGTATAAATGTATAATAATCTCCTTGTATATGTAGGACAAGGAAGAAGTAGGAAGGTAAAGTAAAACACTAATTAACCCTACAACAAATGTAACACATTTTGGACACTTGAGACAAGTATGAGAACATGCATCATGTTTCTATGAGGCAAGACAACGAAACCACTAAGTAAACTTAAGCTAGTACAAATAGGTCCACTAGGCCTCTAGGAATTAAATAAATACAAGCTAGAGTATATAATCTCTTTCACACTAACAAATCATACTCCAATCTTAAATATTTTTTAGAGAAAAGTTTCTTCTTTATCAAAATTTTTGTGGTGTTAGAATATTTTGCATAGTTAGAATCATTTTCAACTTAATTAAAGCCTTATCACTTTCTACTTAAAGAAAATATTTTACCTTTCTTTTTTTACTTCCACTATTTTTGAAGATAATTCCAAGTAAGTTGTAGTTAGTGTTAGCTTTAAATGTATGATATATGCTATTTTCTATTTTGTAGGTTTCCAATGAAGCACTCATTTTGAAGAGAGTAAAAGAATCATCATCCCTATCTATATCCCTCAAGTGTTTGAAATATTTACATTCCATGGTAACTTCTCGTTGTATATTAAAATGCAACCTCATAATAGTTTGCATGCACAACAAAGTGGGGAAAAATGATAAAAATCATAAACACATGTTGTTTACCATTATATTTTGAGCCCAATTTGACTAGATCATGTTTTTCATAAAGACTAATGTGTAAGTTGGCATATTTTTATGTCACAGTAAGCAAATACCCTTATCCTAGCCTCATTTTGGTTGGTGAGAATGGGGTGTTTTACCTAATTAGTTCACATAGTAGGTCCTATTTACACATGTTCACATGTTAATTTTACTTAAAGGGGCCTATGAATCTTTATAGTAGTCTTAATTGTCATGAGATCTTATCTTATCTTATGTCCTATTTCATTTAATGTTTGTTGTCTCATGTTATAAGATTAAAACACTTATCATAAACCTGTCTAATCCTATCTCTCAAACATTCCTATATAAGTAAGGCCTCATGTATATTATGTAGAATATAGGGGTTTGTAATATCATTGATCTATTATTAATAATTGTACACATTGAATCATCATCAAGAAATTCATCCTCTTTCTTCACTCTCTTATGGAAGGTTTTTTAATTTTGTAGGTGATCTTCAGCTATATTAGAGCTCACTATTAGCTCCTTGGAGTTCACTGTTGTAGTGGAGGAAAAATGACACCCCCTGCCTCCTCTAAGGGTGAGTATTCCTCAACTACCTCAAGGGAAAAGCTCAGGTGATAAAGGTGGAAGGGAAAGGAGTTTTAGTTATATTTTGTATTTTATGAAAGTTTGAGATATAAGAATTTTAGAGACCGAATGAGTAGACTCTAGAGGTCTCATGAGAAAGTTGATTGGCTCTCATCCAAGGACGATGAAGTAATGTGCAAATGTCCCCATGGTACGTTGTAGTCTCATACAGATTAAAATAGAAATTGCTGACAAAAACGACACTAAGTCTACTAACTATTCAAAGACTAAAATCTAAGAGTTGTCCTAAATTAAAAAAATAATGAAAATGAAACAAATAATATAAAATGAACTAACATGCATAGATTAAAAAAAATGAAATGAAATGACAAGGTGAAAAAGAGGAGAAAGAACTCACAAGAGATCCAACGCTATGATTCCTCCCACAATGCTCTAAATCAACAACTTGCACACACAAAGACAAGGAAAAATGTTGGGGTTGTTTAGGGGTTTACCTCAGTCAAACCCACGTGTAGGTGTTCCCACCTCCACAGACAACTAGATAGAAAAAAAAGAAATAAAGTAGACAAGAATTTAAATAGACGAGACAATAGACAAGTTAAAATGACAATATGCTATCAAAATAAAGATGATAATGTAATACAAGAGAGTGTAGTTACCCTCCCTTAAGCAAGATAAAGATGTTGAAGGAGAGAGTGCAACACCCAAAATGAGCCAAGAAGATTAAAATGCTGATGTAGATGCCAAAGAGAAATAAAATTTGCAATAAAATGGTGTAGGAGAAGAATGAGAGTGTGAGAATGAGAGCTAGAGTGCCAAGATTTAAAGAGTGCATGAATAGAATGAATGAGTGAGTGAGAAGAATGGAAGAATAGTTGAAAGAACAAAGAAAAGGAATGCAAGAGGGTGTTTTTGGGTGTATTTGCAACAACAGAGGCATTACACTTCATTGGAAGGTGGAAGGGTAATGTACCAACAATCACAGAGTCAAGAATCTTTTCGAGAAGTTTGCATGTCATGCTAGCATCTGTGACAAAAATTCACTTAAAGACCAAAAATAAAGGGTGTTAGGGACAAAATTAAGGTTATGTGAAAGGGGAATTGCATTATCGACTTTAATTAGGCTAAAGGAAATCTTATGGAATGTGAAATTGTATGGGGTGTAATTTTTGGCATTACATTTTACCCCCACTTTAGCGAGCATATGTATTTTAACATGTGTGAGATAAAGTAGAAAGAGGTTGAAGAGAATATACCTAGGATGAAGAGGACACAGGTCTCTGATTCAGTATATGCAATACAAAATTAGAACCAAGATGCGAAGAGGACACATGTTTTCCATCCTACAAAGCTAAGTATAGTCTCACCACAAACTTGTTAGTAGCAAACAAATTTATGTTAGGTGAAAAAGTGAAAAATAGAAACATGATAAATCTGTAGGTATGACATAATCTAATCAGATAAAAGATAACACTGATAGGTATGGCTACCAAGCTAGAGACCATACAGTAAGTAGATAGGCTTGTGGTTGCTGCAAAATGCATTGCAGGATAGTCATAGAAAAGACAAGTCTAGTCAGGTTGCCCCCAACCTAGATGATAAGATCATAAGTCTACATCAAGATATATTTTTAAGACAATTTTTTGAAAAGAGTAAACATATATGATAATTGTTGAGATATGGTGTTGTGCATCATTGCATAAATTGATTTATCATAATATTGTAATTAAATAATTATTTAGTTGTGATGCACCTTGGTGGTGTGGATAATCACACTAGGTAATTATTTAGGGCCCACTTGATGTTGTATTGTAGCATTGTATTATTATTATTTGTGTGGGAGACATGTGATAATAATTTAATATTGGGGAAATATTAAATGATGTGATGTCTTAGTACCCAATATTAAATAAGGGGTTAGTGGTTTTGTATTCACATGGTTTTCTGGTACATGGTTTAACCTAAACCACTAGTTTTATGTGTGAGCTTGTGTCTATAAAAGAAAACACGTGTAGTGGTTTAGGTTGGATGAGTGGTTTGGCTGTCATTATTGAGTCTTCTTGAGAGTGCATTTGTGAAGCATGGTATGGGATGTGTGGATTCATGCTTGGACAAATGGGAATGCATTGGAGGGCTTGATGATTTAGAGGTGTTCATTATAACTCTTGTATTTGCTTAATGGCTGATTAATATGATGAAGTATGGATGCTTTTGGAGGCTAGGTTTTTCACTCTTGAGGGTTTTCCCAGGCTATATCTTGTGTCATATTTGATGGGTATGTTTTCTATTCTCTTGCATGTGGATTCTAATCACTTATTTACATTGTTATCTCTTTTGGGTTATGTGGAAATTGTCATACAATGGTTGCAAGTTTCCTTACAATAATCCCCCCTTAGAATGATGTGTGATACATAGAGGAGCACATGTAATTTTAAGGAGAAGAGAAAGACAAAGAGATGTTGTGACATGAAATACATAGTGAGTGTAGTAACATAAAAAGTATCCCTTTTTCACACTTAATGTGGGAATAGTTAAATATAAAATGAGCCTAATGTTTCCTTAATTTAGTGTTGTAATATGGTTTTTCATATTCACATTAAGTTTAGATAATTTTTTAATAAAATGGACTTAATTGTGCCTTATTTAGGGTGTTGTAAGGTGTATCTTTACACTTTCACACTAATCTCTAAGGGCTTTATTAATTAATTGAGGTTAATTTTCCTTAATTGGTGCCTTTAATTCAAAGCCAAGCCTAATTAATTGCATATTCCAAGGGATAAAGCCCGACATTCATAAATGATATTACACAACACTTAATTTTAGGTGTGTGTCCTAGGTTAGTGACCTAGGACCCATTCGCCACCTAGCGAATGGGTCCTCACTAGGTCCTAGGACCCTATTTTCACATAACATTACACATTGTCTGATGTGTGTCCTAGGTAAGTGGCCTAGGAAAAATGGTGAATGGGTCCTCACTTAGACCTAGGACCCCCTCTTGGGATATGTTTGTGGTGGCATTTTAATGATTTCAAATCCTAGATCTGATGTTTCCTTGTGTTATTTGAATTTCCAGAATTAATGATAAGATATGTATAAATACAAGGCTATTTCACTTAGTTTCACCTAGCAATTTTGATTCGAGCATCCTAAGATTTCACAAGAGCATTGATAGAACATTCAAGAGTATTTCTAAGGCATTCAAGGGAAGTCTCATAGATTATTGCAGTAATCAAGAGTCATTTCATCATGTCAAAGGCATAATGCATCATGCATGTTGTTGAGCTAATGTGTTGATGTAGCATTCAAGATCAATCAAGCATATTCAATGAATTATTTCTAATCAAGGTTCATGATCAAGATCTACATTCATTGAGGCCACTTCATGCTAAGTGGCATATTTGATATCCAAGGTTCAATTAAGGTGTGGTGAGTTGTGACATTGCATTTTGTTCATTCATCATTCCTTTCAGGCATTATTTCATTTCAAGGTTTGATTACCAAAAAGGGGTCTGACCAACGCAAACCCCTATTCCCTAATAAATCAACATTTTTCTTCTCTTTGATGTGTGATTATAGATTTTAGGTTTAAGATCAATTGAAGAGTAAAATTGCAAAAGTTGCTAAGAAAGTTGTCAAATCACAAAAACTGAGCTGTAGGGTTTATTTTCAGCTTTTCGACAGTGCCTGACTAAGATATGGGAGTGAAAACATTGAATAACATAACCCATAAACCATTTTTCTAGAGCCCTAGCCAGGACCCATTTGTCATAGGGCGAATGAGTCCTCAGTGAGGTCCAAAAAAACACTTTTTAACAAAAGGTACATAAAATTTAACCCTCTTAAAACCTTCCTTTTGATTGCTATATCAGTTAGGATTAATTTTTGATTCTCATTTACACATCATAACCCTCATATTGAATGAAATATAGAGAAGTAGGTCCATTGTTAATCACTCAATTTTATTTTCACTTATTTTTCGATGTTTCATTGTGGTGAACCCGATCTTTTGAGTATCATAGTTTTCTAATTTTAGGAGTCCTTTTCATCATAGATTTAGATCTTCCATTCATTTGCATTGAATTAGGTCTCATTCAGGGTGTTTAGTTTACATTCAAATTTTCATCTCATTTAGGGTTTTAGGATTGCATTGTTTGCATTCTTTAAATCTGAAAAATACAAAAAAATTAGTCATCTTGCATATCATTTACATCATATAAACTTGAATTTGAAAATTGAAATAAAATTGCATATCAAACTGGGTGTTTTAGGTCATTATTTTGTCACATTTTTCACTTGCATCACATTGCATTCTATAGAAAATCAACCTGAAACTTACTGTAGCAAACTTGAATCTAAAAACCATTGGAAAACACCTAAAAATCTATAAAAATTAGCTTAAAAAATCTCATCTAGGACCCATTTGCCATAGGGCGAATGAGTCCCTAATTAGGCCATAATCTACATTTTCTAGAAATTAAAATCTTCATTTTTGTGCTTTTGTTTGCTGCTTTCAGGTTTCTATTTCAGTCTGTTGAGTTTCTATTTCATTAATTTTATCATATCTAGTTTAATTTGGTACATTTAGTGCATTGTGTGATTTGAAAATTGCATTTACAAGATTTCATTTTCAGATTGTTACATAGTGTAATCAACAAATTACCTTGTTTAGAATATGAAAATTGCATTTACACATTACATTCTAGGTCATTGCATTGCATTTTAATCCTCTTTCCATTTTGGGTTTGCACACGTTAAGTTTGTGAAACTTGTATAAGCTTTACAACTTGGTGTCCTATTAGCAATACTATTTTAAGACATAGTTCGAGACTCATGTCATCCTACGATACATCATTCACTATGGATATTGGGTTTTCTAACTCTCTTTCTAATAGTGTTGGTAATCAACCCTTTATGGATCATAGCATGCATACCTCATTTCCCATGACTTCCCTTCCTACAACCAATGTGCATGATGTTGTTCATTTCTTGCAAGAAGACAAAAAGACTAGATGAAGGCCTATAAAAGTTACAAGACATTATGCTCACATAAAGTATAGACATTAGTATGATTCCTACTTTACAAAATCTAAGGAAAATGCTTAAAATTGAAAATGGAACGCAAATTGTTAATAGCCTTAGTTGCTTCCTTCATGAAAGCTTAAAAAAACAAGAGAATAATAACATACATGCCTCAACCAGCTTTATTGAAGCTAAACCTCGTAAGGACTCAACCAAAATGCTTCTTGATATTTATTTCTCACAAAAATATATACTTAAACATGCACCCGATGGTCCTCTTTACATACCTGGAAGAATCAATGAAAAGCCTACTAATAGGATATTAATTGATCCCATCTTTATAGAGAACATGATCACTAAATAAATTCCTATTTGTGCATGAACTATATCAAGATAAATATGACAAACCAAAAGCATGGATCAAAATGCATAATGGTTTTGCTTGTCCTACGATGGGCTCGATAAATCTCTCTTTAAAAGCTGGACCGAAAACATTAAATGTCTCATTCACCAACATCCCATCATTGAACCAATTTCATGTAAAGTTAGGCCATCCATGGCTTCGCTCCATGAATGTCATCTCGTTGGTTGTGCATAAATGTTTAAAGTTTCCCTGTGACAATGAAATATTTAGTATGCATCATAATGGCTTTAATATTGTGTCTTCCCGTGGGAAATTTTCATTTGATTTCTTTTTACCCAAGCCTATTGAACCTATTAGACCTTGTGAGGACTACTTTTTCAAATCATATCAAAACTTCAAGGCAAAGCGCAGAGCAGAATTATCCCTTAGAAACTTGCCGCAACCCGTGATTGAGCCACCTATCCTTGATGAACGAATGATTGAACAAAAATCCCTTCCAAATATCCAAGAGCAACCTATGACAAATCCTCCTACCATTTCATACAAGAGATCATGAGACAATCAAAACAATCCCATTATGCCTCCTAAAGTCAAACAAGTTTACAAAGCTAAAGAAAAAGTGGTTGAACAACCTCCTATGGATCCTCCCGTTCCTCCCCTAAGGGAAGAAAAGAAACTTATGGCTGACAAAATTGCTCCTACATAATCACAAATTAACAACAGATTGAAACCAAATAAAAATGCTAGAGAGGATAGGCATAGACATCGTGCTATTGATCGCATGTTAAAAACTAAAGAAGAAAAGAGCAACATAGAAAATCAAAATTTGAACTTACCTGAAGCAATACATGATGACCCTATACCCTTGCCGCAACGTAAACAAGAACCTCCTAGAGAAATTATCATTCCACCTCCTATTGCACGATTAATCTAGATGATGACATTGATATTGCAAAGATTGATGAACAAGTGCATAATGAGTTGAATTCATTGTTTTCCTCTTCTATGATCTTAAATGACAATTCTCCTAATAAGAGTGTTGAACTTGATGCTTCCCCTAGTTCAACACTTTTCGTTGTCCCTTTGGCTAGTTTTCCACCTTCTAAATATATCGATCAAGATTGGGATGCGAACGAACTGCTATAGGTTGATTCGCATGTGCCTTACTAGAATTTTGCTTTGTTTTCTTTTTCATGTTTCTTTATGTAATTGCATTTGTGTAATGTGATCCCCTATACTATTTCATTTGATGTATCTCTCTCTTTTTGTGCATTGCTCTATATGTACCTACATTATTCTATATGTAAATATTTTATCCTTTTTCACTTGTCTTGTGTGTTCCTTTTGGGGATGACACAAGGCGTCGAGACATTTAGGTCTCTTCCATGTTGACCCGAAAGGATTTTTCTTTGTTTTCACTCTCTTTGTGTCATTCTTCTAGTTCTATGAGTATTTGGGGAATGATGACGTTTCTGAGCTCTTAAACAACATTGTAGCAAAAATATACTAACCTCAAATCCATAGATCCCTTATGTATTTTTGGGGGCAACCCATCCCTCCTTTTTCATGGCGTAGCTTTATTTAGGAAACATATGACTTGGCATAGGGCTTTTTGAGTAAGATCTCATGTTTTAGGAGTAAACATTGGCTACTTTAAAGCAATTTCTCACAACAATAGTGTTAGCAACCGCTTTAAAGTGGGGGCATACATCGATAATATCTTTCGACATTTTTCATGTTTCATGGTGTGATTTTTTTTTTCTTATGACATGTCCTTTTCTTGGTGGTGTCATTGGGTTTGATGTCCTCCAAGAGTGTGATATTTCTTAACGTACGACTTTCCTCTTAGTGGTGATGTGACACACCGCATTCCCTAAGTTGTGAATCTTTTACTCTTGATTTGTCCTCTCTTGGAGACATTAGGCACGATGTTCCCTGAGAAGAAGACCTTACATGAACAAAATGAGATCCAAGCCTTGAATAAAAAATCTATAAAAAAAATGTTCATAAGTGTTCGACATAATATAGCTTGCTGACCTTGTGAGGCTCGAAACCCTAATTCAAGGCCACCTGGCATAACACACTTTGCTTTCCTATGGAGCCTTGCCTTGCATTGTGGTGCCTTATCAAAGTTTTCAAGAGGATAGATTTGATATGGTATGGGAGCCTAATATGATTCTCTCATTTTCCACCCCTTAGTTTTGTTGCACCTTGTGGCACCTTATTGAAGTTATCAAAGGGATAGATTTGGTATGGTTAGTATTATGAGAGCCGACACATAGGCATGAATTTCTCATTGTACAATGAGAGCTGACATATAGGCTTGACTTTCTCACTAAGCCACTTTATTGGAAGACTCGCCTAGTGGACAGCCTAAAGTTTCGCTACCTCGGAGTGAGTGCAAAACTGATAGTATAGATGTGCTCCACATCATGTTGGACAATCTAGACTTTATCTTCTTGGTCTTTGATATTGCTTGATTGTGTATCTTTGTCATTGTTGCATACATAAGTGTCTTAAATTTCTACTTTAGTGTGAGTTTGACATGTGGTCATACACTCACTAAAGTGAGGGAAAAATGTAGTAATGGAAAAAGTATCCCTTTTCCACACTTAATTTGGGAATAATTAATAATAAAATGAGCCTAATGTTTCCTTCATTTAGTGTTGTAATATGGTTTTTCATATTCACATTAAGTTTAGGGCCCTTTTTAATAAAATGTACTTAATTGTGCCTTATTTAGGGTGTTGTAAGGTGTACCTTTACACTTTCACACTAATCTAGGGCTTTATTAATTAATTGAGGTTAATTTTCCTTAATTGGCCCCTTTAATTCAAATCCAAGCCTAATTAATTGCAGATTCTGAGGGATAAAGCCCGACATTCATAAATGATATTACACAACACTTAATTTTAGAAGGTGTGTGTCCTAGGTTAGTGACTTAGGATCCATTCATCACCTGGCGAATGGGTCCTCACTAGGTCCTAGGACTCTATTTTCACATAATATTAAACCTTGTTCAATGTGTGTCCAAAGTAAGTGGCCTAGGATCCATTCGCCACATGGCGAATGGGTCCTCACTTAGACCTATGACCCTCCCTTGGGATATGTTTTTGGTGGTATTTTAATGATTTCAAATTCTAAATCTGATGTTGGCTTGTGTTATTTAAATTTTAGGAATCAATGATAAGATATGTATAAATACAAGGCTATTTTCACTTAGTTTCACTTAACAATTTAGATTCAGGCATCCTAAGATTTCAAGAGAGCACTGATAGAGCATTCAAGAGTATTTCTAAGGAATTCAAGGGAAGATTCATAGAATATTATTGCAACAATCAAGAGTCATTTCATCACGTCAAAGGTATAATGCATCATGCATGAAGATCTACATTCATTGAGGCCACTTCATGGTAAGTTGCAAATTTGATATCCAAGGTTCAATTAAGGTGTGGTGAGTTGTGAAATTATATTTTGTTCATTCATCATTCCTTTCATGCATTGTTTCATTTCAAGGTCTAATTACCAAAATGGGGTTTGACCAAGGCAAACCCCTATTCCATAACAAAACAACATTTTTCTTCTCTTTAATGCGTGATTGTAGGTTTTAGGTTCAAGATCAATTAAAGATTAAAATTGAAAAAGTTGTCAAAGTTGTCATAGTTGCTAAGAAAGTTTTCAAATCATGGAAATTGAGCTATAGGGTTTATTTTTGGCTTTTCGATAGTGCCCAAGTAGGATCTGGGAGTGCAGACATTGAAGAATAGAACCCAAAAACTATTTTTCTAGAGCCCTAGCCAAGACCCATTCCCCATAGGGAAAATGAGTCCTCCGTGAGGTTTGGAAAAGCACTTTTTGCAACAAGTACACAACATTTAACCCTCTTAAAACTTTCATTTTGATTGCTATATCAATTAGGTTTAATTTTTTATTCTCGTTTACACATCATAACCCTCATATTGAGTGAAATATAGAAAAGTAGGTCCATTGTTCATCACTCCATTTTATTTTCACTTTTTTTTCTATGTTTCAGCAAGATGTATTCATGGAATGTTGTCACACAAGGGACAACACATAGAATCCATGACATCAAGAAAAAGAAAATGAATAAATCAAGATCACTGGGGTATCTAGTTATTCAAGGTTAGAGTCGATCATAGATGTATGTATATATAGATAAGATAGTATAATGTATATGAAATATCATCATCCCCTAAATAGATCGAAACAAGAAGAAAGGAACATGAAGACAAAATAAAAAAAGAAGTAGGGTCAACATGGAGGAGGCCTAAATGCCCCAAATCATTACATCGTTCTCAATGTGAAAAAAAGAAAAGTTGACTACAAAGAGAAGAATGATGAGACAAATAGAAGTGTATGAAAATTTTTCTCTCTTGTATCCAAGTACCTACAAGGGTAGCAAGGGTCCTCTAGGTGAGAGCATAAACATAAACAGATAAGCATGGGGGAACACGAAAAAACACATAAAATCTAATCTAAAGATGAAGAAGAGGTATCACGCTATTCTGACACCTCCAACGAGCCTATTGGAGGATAACAAGAGCAATACCTGCCAAGTTACCTACATCAAGAACCAAAGAGGAATCCCCCTCGAGGTCTCCATCGACAAGCTCATGTGAGGTCAACGTCATCTCGATCTAGAAAAGATAGATGATAGAGTCGAGATATCCTCCAACGAGTCAAATATACACTTCAGCAAAGTGAAGTGTTGTGATTGAACATGAGAAGGATGGGAAACTCGAGAATCATTATCGTTCTTTGGAAAGGGGGCAGTTACAAACTCCAAGGAAAGACGCATCGTCTCCGTCATGATAACAATACAAGACAAAGTGTAACAAGATGTAGAAGAAAAAGAATACCTTTTGTAACCATCATTTGAAATGATGTCATACTCCAACTTATGATTAAGTGGAGGATGGGGGGTCCTCACAATAGAAGTAGAAGAGGGAGAAGGAGAAGGAGCCATGCTAGACACAATTTTTGTATGAGGCATATCTACGGGCTCAAGGAAATGAGGAAGATCTGGTAAGGAAGTGATCAAAAGGCTCCGTAAAAGGAATGATGAACACTTGCACCCACTTGGGGTGAGACTCATGAGGATCCATCGAGGAAACCAAAAGCAAAACAAAAGTGATGGGGGCAAAAGCATGAATAGAGAAAAGAACATGAACAAGAGAAAAAATCGGAGCAAAAGGAGAGATAAAAGTAGAAGCAGAAAGAGTTGGCATATCCTCGGTCTTTTGTGAAGCTTTTCACTCCCAAGCTAAAGCTCATCGACGATGGTTACACTCACACATAATTCGATTGTGAAAGCTATGGGAACTAGGAGGTGCAACTTGAGAAGGATCTGGGGGATCCTGTTCCACTGAAGGAGTAGCTTGCACAACCATCATTGATAGAAGAGCAAGATCCTGAGGAGGGACAGGAGAAGAATCAGAGAAAGAGACAAGGGTCTCGAATATGGACCCCTTTCCCCTGTCTTCTTTAGAGGCAGGTGGAGGAATGAGAGGAAGCTTTGGAGGATAAGATGCAAGAAAAAAAAGAAGATCCAACTCTCGACGGTTACTTCCCCTTAGCATAGAGGGTGGGTCAAGGGATAGTCTAGGAAAAACTAGGAGTTGGAAGACTTGTGGCTTAGACTTCCACAACAAAGGAGCCTTTCCCTTTCTTATGCCAGGCATAGTAGGAGGAATAAGGGACATTGTTGAAGGCTATGGAATTGTAGAAGTAGAGGAAGAAGAGGGATGAGAAGGCAGGTATGGATGGGAGCTTTCATTTCTTTAGCATTTGAAGTGTTGGGAAAATGTGTCTCAACCTTGCAATTACATAAGTTACTATTGATACATAAGGTACTGTTCAACCAACAATGATGGGGCGATGCAGGGGGGTCTCCCCCCATGATGGGTTTGGGGGGATCATCCTCTCGACTAGGGTCTAGGGGCAATGCCCCTAAAAGGAAAATTTTATTTATATTTTACTATTGTAAATTTGTACCGGTCATCATTATGTCTCATATCTGACAACCGATATTTTATTAGCTTGACTTTCCCTAGAAGGAAACCCTATTTTATGAGGTAATTGTATTACGACTGTGTATTGTGATGTATTCTGAGAGTTTGATAGCAATCATGTTGCCTCTGGATCTCTAGTTGGTGATACTCCTGTGAGAAGCTTGCTTTGCAAGTATATTGTAATGTGTGATTTCTGAATAATATATTGGGCTGCTTTTAGAGTGTGGGGTTTTTATCTTGAAAGGTTTTTCCCATGTAAATCATTGTGTTGTGGTATGCACGATATTTTTATTTATTTATGTTTAAGTTTTTGTGATCTGTAAAAGTTTTGCATTATTCTCCTCTCAAGATTAGTGTAGGAAGTTGTTTTGCTACATTAGCTTCCTTACATGAAGGTGCATAGGATTGAGGCATGCTGCTACACATGCATAGAGGCCTTCATAGAGATATCATGGGAAGAAGGCGGGAAGACAACATTAGAGACCAAACCTCCAATATTATACCTAAATTAGGCCTTGTAGAGAAAGTCCCCTTGAGGCAGTAAGAGTCTGACTAGATCAATCCATAAATGGTCCAAGGAAAACCCCCCATGCGACACAAGTGGTTTGTATCCAGTGTCTTGGATAGTGTACACCATGCCATCATGAGGAAACTTCAAACACTTGTGAACAACTAAGGTGACCACATTCATGGAGACTAGCCACAAGATGCCTAGTATAACCCTGAATAGGTTGGATTTAGGTATCACAAAAAATGAGAGTTCAAGAGATTTAGGTCTGACCAAGATTGACAAAAAGATAGAGCCAATAGGTGGGACAAAAATACCATCATGATTACAGAGCATGGTATGTGACTCATCATATTTCTCCTTGTGTAGATTGTTTATAAAGAGGGTCTCAAGTTCGTGATGACATTGACCCAACTAGTGGGATCAACCATAATGCCAGTCACAACGTTATTGTTGACTTGAGATGGTATGTATAAACGAGAAGGTTCCTTGTTAAGGGGCAAGTCACGTGGTATGGATGTTATGTCAAGTGTCTTATCCACATGACCTGAAGGGAGAATATGAGTGAATAAAACCATGTTGATGTATTCAAATGGGATGGGATCAACAAATGAAGTAGGGATTTTCATGTTCATAGAATGGGAAGGGAAATAATCTATGTATATCTACTACTGATTGTTAGGCTTGGCTAAAAAATTATTAGAATTTTTTTCTTACCATTGAGTCAGATGGTACCATTGTCGATGTGGTCTTGGATGAGATGTCTAAGATACACACATTACTTGATATATCATGACTAGAGACTCGATGGTATTGGTAAAAATTTTACACATCATACCAGTTAGGATAGGGTTCAAACAACAGTCTTATCTCTGGGAGGGAAAGTAAACCATCTTATAACAATTTTTGAAGAACACTCATGTAGGACTCATAATTTCATAAAGATTCTATTATGTCTTGTAGAGTTCTTTTGAATAGGAATGGAAACCACGTTCACTACTGCTTTATTCTATTTTGATTCCCCATAAATAGACATGATTAACCGATTATCTAGACAGGAGGATGAGGAGGAATCCACACACAACACCATCGTCTACTGATATTCGTGCAGTGCAATGCATAGATGAGAAAAGGAAGGATACTTCATCAGGATAAATTTCTCTCTCAACATTGGCAATAGGTTTTCAACGAACACACATTGAACGCTAGAATTCAACAGGGCATAGGAGATTTAGGATAACATAGATTGACATTGAGCAATGAAATCAGTTGCTTTTTCATGAGTTCCTTGGTTACACCAGACAAGATCAACAGAGGTGATATTTGGCTTGATATTTTCCTAAAACTGTTGTAAGAATTGATTTACCAACTGATTGAAAGAAAAGATGGAATTTTCAAGAAGCGAGCGAAACCATTCTAACATAACGTCCTTGAGGGGCCATGGGAATAACTTTGCTAACAAAGCGTCATGATAAAATAAATCAATACACATGGCAATAGGATAAGAAATGTGTCTATGGGCCACCTCTATCATTGTACTTGTCAAAATTAGGAATTTATATCCATTGAGGGATGAGAGTATTCAAAATACAAAGGGATAGAAGACTACAACAATAATATGGTTGAAGCGTGGATTAAGAAGTGGAGCTAGTCAAGTTGGAAAACTACAATTGCATCTACCCCATGTTTTTTAGAAAAGCATTAAGGATGGGGTTGATTGACGAAGCTTGACTAGTAGAGGTGCCAAAGGTTTGGGTTCTAGATGAAGGGATTTTGAATCCCAAATGGACTTGATTCACTTTAATTCTAGAACCATATAGGGGCACCATGTTGGTATTATCAGTAGTAGAAATAGAGGGAACAAAAGAACTCGTGTTGCTCTTTAGGATATTAGTCACTACTCTTCTTAACAACATAATAATTATTGATATCATTACAAGCCCTTGAATGGCGTCTCGAGCTTCTCTTGGAAACCCTACGCAGGCGGTGCCTCGTGTTTCTCTGTCGCAGGGTGCTCTTGGCGCAGGCATCTGTGGCAAGAATGGATCCTAGTACGTTGACGTTGGAGCTCTTTCCGCGGATGCTTCTGGTTCGGGGCCTGGCGGTGGTCGTTGCTGGGGTGGCGACCGTTTGGTTGCGACCAAACCTTCCGTGCGGCTTCGAAAGGGGAGGGCTACGTCTGGTGGATTTTTCCCTGTAGCCAATGTTGTGTCAGTGGAGCTGAAGGCGGAGACATAAGAGGAAATAGTGGAGAATGTCTCTGAGCTCTCCGAGACTGGAGTGATTTGTCGATTCAAGGGCTTTTGGCCCAATCTCCCGCAACTGCATTCTTGGATTTCCAAAGAATGGCAGCCTCTAATCTCTGGTAAAATTTTCATTTTCCCCATGGCTAAGGGGTTTTTTGTGGCTAAATTTGACAATGCTCAGGACAAAAACATTATTCTTTGTGATAATTTTTTTAGCTGGGAGAATAATTTTTTGTTGATGATTAAGCATTAGCACCGTGCTAATTTCAACCTTGCTTCTAAAACTTTTAGCATAATCCTGATTTGGGTTCGAATGCCTTACCTTCCCCTCCACTTATGGTTTGACCCCCTTTTGGAAGAGGTGGGTGATGCCCTAGGCGATTTCTTGTTGGTAGATGCTGCTACTTTTGACATACTTCATTCCACCTTTGCCCGAATTTTGGTTGAAATGGATGTTTCAAAAGGGTTGCCTGCTGAAATCTTGATTAAAACTTCAAAGGGTTCTTGGAATCAATCCTTGGACTATGAAGGGATTCCCTTCCACCGTAGAAGATGTTTTAAAATAGGTCATGCTGCTGCACAATGTGGTTTCAAGAAAAATGCTTCAACTTCTTGGTGGAAACCTGTGCATCTCAACAACATTATACAGTTGAGAAGAATGTTGATCAACATAGGAGCTTCTCTGAGGTGGTTGCCTCAGAATCACAAGCTCGAGAGGTATCCCCTTCGAATGTCTCTTTTGGTGGGGTTGTTGAAACTGAATGTCTAGTAGATACCACAAAGTTCATGAGGTGGCTGCTTCTGGTTCTCTGGGTCTTGGGACACCCAATCCGGTCGTCTCTTTTGGCGGTGACTGATTCAAAGGCTGCCATTTCTGGGGAATGTGCTTTGGCTTCCCTTTCTGGTGGCTCTTCAAAAAAGTCTTTATCCGTGCAAAGGAATCAATATGTAACCTCTAATACTTTGGTTGTTGGCTTTCATCTTCATGAAAGTAGCGAGTTGGCGTGGCACGGTAAGGCGACACAAGTGGAAGATGGCTGGATCATAGTTTAGGGCAAAAAAGATAAATCCTCTCGGTCATCTTTCAACATGACTCTCCGCTCCCACAAGAAAAATGTAAATTGTAAATCATAATAGGTCTTGTTTTGGAACTGGTCTTTTTCGCTAGCTGCTTGCTGTCTTTTCCGCAGCCTTGCTCTTTTTTGTTTAAGGGTTTCGGGTCCCTTCAAAATCTGTTTTTCCCTATATCAAAAACAAAAGAACCCGTGTCTACCATATGCACAAACACTCCTAACATCGGACATACAACTAGTTAGTGACCAGTGATTTCTGATTGAAAGTATTGAGGGTTACCCAAGACAAAAGTGTACGGGGGGAAATGGGTGTATTGGTAATCCCTCAAAGTAAAGTCTCCAATCCTTTATGATCCAAAATAAGAGTATCTATCATACCATTAAGGAGAGGAGTAGCCTAAGTATATGAGTTTTCCTTTCCCACAAAGTCTTCAAACTCTTAAAGTCTCTCTTCCAAAGACTGCATCTACTCAACGAGAACCCTAAGAGAAAATTCACAAGCTAGGGAGAGGAAGAGTTAGAAGGAGTGGTTGGTGGAGACTTCGCTTGAACTTCAACTGACGGATGAGTAGAAACAAGAGGGAGGGGGAAACTGGATGAGAGTCCTATAGAGAATTCCTCAAAATCAGGACCTTGACAACGAGGACTGAATTGTCTTCTAGAAACCATCTAAGCGTTGATAACTTTTTCTAACTACATTTTTGGAGGTAGTGGACTAGGTTGTGAAACTCAAAAAGAATCACAACACTCTATCCAATACATGTCTCAACAAGAGAGAAGAAAATTTTCAACAAAAAGATAAAGGTAATAATAGGTTCACATCATGTTCACCAAAATGTAGTGGAGGAAAAATAACACCCCCTGCCTCCTCTAAGGGTGAGTGTTCCTCAACTACCTCAAGGGAAAAGCTCAAGTGACAAAGGTGGAAGGGCAAGGAGTTTTGGTTATATTGTGTGTTTTATGAAAGATTGAGAGATAAGGATTTTAGAGACTGAAAGAGTAGACTCCAGAGGTCTCATGAGCAAGATGATTAGCTCTCAACCAAGGATGACAACACAACGCGTGAACGTCCCTGCAACACGTAGTCTCGTACAAACCAAAAACAAAACTTGTTGATAGAAACAACACTGAGTCTACTAAATATTCAGAGACTTTATCTGAGAGTTATGCTAAATTAACAGAATAATGAAAATAATATAAATAACGTAAAAGGAACTAACATACATAGATTAAACAAAATTAAATGAAATGACAACGTGGAAAAGAGGAAAAATAACTCACAAGAGGTCCAATGCTTCAAATCAACAACTTGCACACATGGAGACATGGAAAAATGTTGGGGTTGTTTAGGGGTTTACCTCAGTCAAACCCCTATGAAGGTTTTCCCATATCCACGGACAACCAAATAGATAGACAAGAAATAAAGTAGATAAGAAAGTAAATAGATGAGACAATAGATAAGTTAAAATGATGATATGCTATCAAAATAAAAATCATAATGCAATTAAAGAGAGTGTAGTTACCCTCCCTTAAGCAAGCTAGAGATGTCGAAGGAGAGAGTGCAACAACCGAAACGATCCAAGAAGATCAAAATGTTGATGTAGAAGCCAAAGAGCAATAGAAACTGCAATAAAATGGTGTAGGAGAAGAATGAGAGCTAGAGTACCAAGATTGAAAGAGTGAGTGAATAAAATGAATGAATGAGTGAGAAGAATGGAAGAATAGTTAATAGAATGAAGAGAAGGCATGCGAGAGGGCATTTTTTGGTGTGTCTACAACCACAGAGGCATTACAATTCGCTAGAAGGAAAAAGTGTAATGTTCCAACAACCACAGATTCATGAATCTTTTTGAGACTTTTGTACATCAGGTAGACATTTGCACGTCATGCTAGCATCCACGACAAAAAATCACTTAAAGACTAAAAATTAAGGGGGTTAGGAACAAAATTAAGGTTAGGTGAAAGGGGAATTGCATTATCGACTTTAACTAGGCTAAAAGGGAGATTATGGAATGTGAAATTGCATGGGGTGCAACTTTTGACATTACAACTATCAATTCCTACATGGTATTAGAGCTCCAGATCTACAAACTTCAATTGATTTGAGGGTGTTTTAGGAATGAGAATTTTTTGGATGCATTTGGGATAAAATGGACCTCACCATTGAATCTAAAAGTCTCAAAACCCTTTATTTTCATATAAAACATTTTATAGTTGGGCAACAAAATGTTTTGGGGTATTTTTTGGTAGGGTTGCAAAATTGACTAGTCTTTTGTCTATACAATCATACGAAATTCATGTATGACCATACATATTCATGTCGTACGATAGGTTGTATGATTGTTGTAGGTGGGTGCTACAGTTAGTAAAATATTTTAGAGCATATTCACAAAATATTCTTTAGCATAGGTGTGGCATCAACATCACATTCACAAAAGGTATGACATCAGAAAATATAATTCAAAATTTTAAAAAGGTTTTTCCATGTGTTTAAAATTGATGGCTTGGAGCTTGTTAGTGGCACATGACCAACCATTGCTTGACTAGTGCCCTTCTATAGATCCCACGGTCATATTGGTGACCTACGACCAACCCCTAGGGGGCTTATTTTTAGCCCTTAATGCCCTAATTGTGTAGTCTTTTTATACCAACATATCTTTTGAATTGAGTATTAGATTTTTGTAAATAAGATGTCATTGGAAAGCTAGTTTTGAGAAAAATCTAGTGGCACAAATATTGTTTTAATATTTTTATTTTATTAAAAGTTATTTTGTTTGAAATTAGATCTCCCATTTGGACATTTGAGCTTATAATTTTTTTCCTATTTATCCAATTTTTATGATTCTTGTAGCATTCAAAAAGTATTGAGGAGTTATTTTGATATATTTATGCACTTTTTCTAGATTTAGTCCAAGGTATCTTTTATTCAGTTTTTTCTAACATCATATTCTAATTGATTACTTGGACATCCTAACACTTGGAGAGGTTCTATCTTTTTGGGGGGGTTCATTTTCAATATTCATCATATTTGACAATTTTTAATTGTTGTTGAAGATTGTTGTCTTTTTAATTTTGGATATTTATCTTAGTTCATTATGGGTTTATGATTTCCTCCTTTGATCATCTTGAAAAGGAGAAACTATAAACAATGGAGAGATGGAATTTTGAAACATCTCCATTGGCTTCATCCTTTGTCACATTTGTATGGTCTGGTTTCCCAACCAAGTAAGTTCCTTGCAAGAAATTTGTTTGGAATTGTAAAAAGGATCATGTCTTAGGAGTGATTTTGCCATATCAACGATGACATTTTGCAGGTCATTACACACATTGAGTTTCCTCGTGCACTTTGAATTAAAGTTTGGGAGATATATGGAGATCCTGATACATAACTATTCTCAAATGATTGTGTTTTAGTTTATCTTGTACCTCTTGCTGCTTTAGATAACATACCATATGACTGATATTATTCAATATTTTGATACTTTGGAGAGATTTGAATATTTAGATGATGATGGTGAGGTTTCTTTAGATTCTCCTTCTCCACCTTCAAAGATAGTTTTTGATTCTTCACCTTTGTTGATTCCTTTTGTAGAATCTTCGATTAAGACTTCCATATTTTTTGTTAAGTGAGACCGTCACATTATTTCATATTCAACTTTGTGGGATGAACATTTGATGGGTATATCAAATTTGTTTTATAAATCTATTGTAAATTTGGAGGACACATTTAAGGGGTTACCTCTCCTCTTTGATGACACTCATTACACAACTATTGTCAAACTGTCACTATCTTTGAATCTTTTTTATCAAGATTTACAATTGATCCTAGTTTGTCATCTTCTTTCTTGATTGGGAATGTACTTGATTTGATTGTGGCATCATTATCTTCCATGAATATGGTGACACATGAGCATATTTAAGAGACATCATCATACATATTTATCTTTCATCCTATCAATTCTTATATGAAATTGGAAGCATTCATCTATCTATATAATTGGTTTTGTTTCTTTCCAATGTAAGGAATGTTGTTTGTAGAAATTAGATCATGTTTGGTCTTCAAGCATCTACCATTTCTACAGGAGATTACACATTGGGGGTAGGCTACATAGTCTCTCTTTCCTTCTTGCGGTGGGCCATCGATTATATATTTGTGATGGATGTAGTCCTTGGAGGGTCATGTCGAGTGTTCCATTTATCACTGATACATGATTATTTTCTTGTATTCTCTCTTTAGGAGAGGGGTTTTTCCCCATGTGGATTTTCTCCTTTAGTTGATTTGTGAGATTATTTGTAAATGGGTACCTAAAATGGCCTAGTAGCTAATACCCATCCTTGTATATTTGCATTCTTACATTTGGTTACTTCTCCCTAAGTTGCACTTAAGGAGGGGTGTCGGTGTGAATGAGGTGTTTTACCTAACTAGTTCACCTAGTAGGTCCTATTCACATGTGTTCACATGTTAAGTTTAGTTAGGAGCCTAAGAATCTTTCTATAAGTTAGATTAGTTATCACATGAGATATTAACTCATTTTATATCATTTACTTCTTGTGTCTTAGGTCATTTAATATTTATTGTCTCATGCTATAAGATTAAGACACTTGTCCTGATCTTGTATAATCCTATCTCTCAACCTTGCCTATATAAGCAAGGCCTCATGTACATTATGTAGAATATAGGGGTTTGCACTATCACAGATCCATTATTGATCATTGTACAAATTTCCTCATAATCAAACAATCTACCCTCTTTCTCTACTCTCTTGTGGAAGGCCTTTTTTATTTTATAGGTGATCTTGCATTATTAGAACTCACTATCAACTCCTTGTAGTTTATTATCAACTTCTTGGAGTTCACTGTCAACTCCTACAATTCCATCTCCACACATCTCAAAGTTTTGGACCTAATCTACAATCTCCACTATTCAAATCATCTTGATTTGAAATCATGGCTATTGGAGTGACTTGGATGAATTCAATTGGTGTGGAATTGAACCCCATTTTAACTTTTAAATTTTTAATTAGGCTTGTGGCTCCTTTCAAACTATGTATTATGAGTTGACTAAACCACAAATTATTTCAAAATTACATGAGAAGGTGTTGTTTAAAAGGACACACCCTAATCCATTTGCACATCATCAAGTAGCATCACAAGGTATCTTAATTGTATTATTAGTTTGCATCATTATCCAATATTGTATGCATGCCCATTGTCTTTTATGCATATTCATCATAATTAAATTGGATTGCATAAAATTTTGATCAAAAGAGAACTCATTCCTTCTTAACAAACTCCTCAATAATGTCCCTAGACACCACCCTTTGTAAGACACATGTACAACAAGGTGAGGGGAGAAAATTTATGTTATTAGATTTCAATCAACTTCAATTCACAAGTAAAGTTTAATTCCACATACTAAATTGGTTTTCTATAAACGTAGATTTAAACTAGAAAATATTCTAATCAATTTTTAATTGTTAATGTGATCATTAGAAAAGAACTAATTTTGATTTCTTTAACATCTACTAATATTATTTCAACTAGCAATCACATCTTAGTGTGCAATGGGTATGCCGAAAAGTTTCCTTTGAAAATAACAAATTAAATTGGGAGAAAATCTCGATATTGGAGGAGAAAATAGTTTTTGTTACATTCAAGTAATCTAAAGTAGGCTATTAGCTGTCTTGTTTGAACTGGAACCTCAATGCATTTGATACATTCCAAAAATCATGAAAAAAAACAATTCATTTACAAGCAAACCACTACTGCGAACGATATTGGTGTGAATTAGAATTACATTCTTTTGAAAGCATTGACCAATAATTGTTTGCTTCTGAAGATGGATCCAACTACTAGAATCCAAGAGGTTAATCAACCAAATAATAGGAATGCATGTGCAAAAATCATAGAACCAAATTGTAGCTCACCAATTCTTACTAAAAAATAAGTAAGAAACGTGAAAATTTGACTTCAATAGTTATAGCAAGCATGAATGGGAAAATCAAATGTCAAAGTTGTACATTCATCATTTCTTATAGAGTAGAAATTAGACGAGGACTAAAACATTAATCTTTCTAGAAAAGGGAATGCACTAAAAAGAAAATGAATACTCACTGTTGAAATCGAGAGAGATTCAATGGAGATTATTATGTAGAAAATGGTGAGAATCAGAAAATAACAACATTATTGTGAATGATACAAACTGCCCCTACAAAAAGCTCTACAAAAATGTATGAAATTAGACAAGGACAAAAACATTAATCTTTCTAGAGAAGGGAATGCACTAAAAAGAAAATGAATACTCACTGTTGAAATTGAGAGAGATTCAATGGAGATTATTATGTAGAAAATGGTGAGAATCAGAAAATAACAACATTATTGTGAATGATACAAACTGCCGCTAAAAAAAGCTCTACAAAAATGTATGAAATTAGACGAGGACAAAAACATTAATCTTTCTAGAGAAGGGAATGCATTAAAAAGAAAATGAATACTCACTGTTGAAATTGAGAGAGATTCAATAGAGATTATTATTCAGAAAATGGTGAGAATCAGAAAATAACAACCTGCCGCTACAAAAAGCTCTACAGAAAATGGTGAGAATCAGAAAATAACTCACTGTTGAAATTGAGAGAGATTCAATGGAGATTATTATATGTAGAAAATAATCAAAAACATTATTGTGAATGATACAAACTGCCGCTACAAAAAGCTCTACAAAAATGTATGAATCATGGGATTCCTAAATCAACCTACTACCAATAAAGGATTTATTTAATCAAATAGAAATAAAATTAGAAACTGGCTTTATACTAATGGTCTTTACATATGCCACTGACATAGGAAGAATAACAAACTGAGTAGGGAGGGATTGGTTCGTCAAGTTCTGTACATGACTCTAAAATACTTAAATACATTTCGTAAAAGGCATAGCTATTGCTAAATAACGTATTCTGGCTACATGACTATTACAGTATCCTTGGAGTTTCTCGCAATGCAAGCAAGTCTGAAATAAAAAGTGGCAAGTCTTGTTTCATGGAACCAATTTAATTTCTTTTAATGCGAGAACCTAGGAAAGATTAAATGAATTGGAGCTGCTTTTGTGCTACTGAAGTGAACATCATTGTTGTCCTCGACATATACTTTGTAGTTCAATGTCAAATGCCAAATCAATACAAAGAGATGTGAATGCATATGGCAATCTATAATGTCCAAATAAATTGTACGTTGATTGATCAATTTGGTATTTGGTGTGGGGTCCCATTTGCACAAATATGCTGTAATTAGTATATTACACAAGCAAAATAATTACAAAAATATGTATTAAAAAAAGTCGGAGTTCCACAATAGCAAAGTGGGTAGGATCTTCATTGGCCAATTTCTTTATTCCACTACCAATGCATTTAAAATTCCAAATAAGATTTGATTTTCAATGCCAGATAGGAACATAATCCATAAGTAAATGAATCACAGGTATTTCAAATGTTGTAAGTTAATAAGAAAGCTTAAGGAACACCCTCCCCAAAAAGGAGGAAAAATAATCTTATTGTTAAAGAAATATAGAACGATTGAGAGGAGAGGCATTGCTGGAGTCAATTCTGTGATGTCTTGAGCTACAGCAGATGGTGTGGGAAGTTAAAAGATACAAAGGAGTGAGAGAGATCATGGGGAAACGGGTGTCTGAGATAAGGATGCCCAATTGTAGGTTGTGGGCATGGCTGGTCATGTATTATATTGTCGAACAAGCTGCTTGCATTTATGATGTTGGTTCTTTTTGCTTGTGCAACCCTTACATAATGTTGGAAGTAACGTTGAATAGGTATCTTGTAAGCTTCAATGACAACATAATATTGAACTATTTGAGATGCCAGCTAATATTCAGGACAGGTTACTTCATGGGCTAAAGTAATAGAGCTGAAAATGACTTCATTGGAGTAGATTTGTACAACTTATGGATGTAAGAGTTTCTCACAAAGATTTTTGTATTGTATAGTTTTTGTTCAACTGAATTAGGCTGAGACTGAGGCTGGAATTGCTCAGTTGTAAGAGTACTCTATAGTTATTGTTCAGGCTACCATACAAATGTGTTATTTTAATGTAAATACCAGTGTTTGCTATAATAATGTAATTATATTAGACAGTCTTACAAATTGACCATTACAATGTCATTCTAAGAAGTGTAAAATATTTCCAGATATGCAAATGGTTGAAGGTGTATAAGGAGGTATAAATGAGCTGACGTCGTGAGAATGATTGCACATATAGTGATGCGCAGAAGATTAAATTTGTTGCAAGTATACGAAAGGAGTTCATATGGTCTAGTGGATGCCAGCGCAGATAAGAAGAAAGGAATAACGTGTGGCTAAAACAGTAAAGGATTATGAATCCGTTGCAAACTCGTTGCAAACGTTGGAGAGCTAAAACAGTGGGTTTCGAAATACCTTGTTGACTGGAAGATTTAAGCAGGAACAACTGCAACTACTACAACTATCAGAGCACTTCTCAGGAAACTACTCTGCGACAATCAGGAACTCTTCTCACATAAACTACTCTTCAGCTCCTCGTTGATTTCAATGGCGGTGAATTGTGTAGATGAAAAACCATGCGAAAATGTAGTTAATACCATGCAGGGTAGATGAGGTGGCTTGATTGAATGATCACTACGGCCATGTTTATGATCAATTTGGTGGTAAGTACCTTTGCTGGCAAGTTATGTCAGTTTTGCATTGAAAAATGGCGTACAGTAAGACATTGATGTGAATTGGTTTGTATGTAGAAGCCTCTCGGTATGCAAATACGCTTCCTCGTGAGACAAAGCTCGTACAGATTTTGGGATTCTCTGTCCTGGCTAAGTGCGCTTGAGCTGGAGCAGTACTGGGATGGGTGACCTCCGGGACGGACCAGTGCTTCACCTCTGTGAGCATCACCTAGATGCAATGAGTGCTAAGTGGACCATTCGATATCATGAGAGATGGGTTCTTGTGAACCACTACTCGTGAAACATGGGTCAATGAGTTTGACTCGAAACTACACGGTTGAATCCTGATAGCAATATCATAATTCTCTGCCGTTTTAAGATTTTTCAAATATTTTAAAGCCAAAAAACTGAACGGCCATTATAAACTTCGTGGCTGACAATCACTGAACCGTCTTTCAAGGCTTCTCGATGCTTTTGAACCATCCACCGACAAAATGAATTCGTTAAGCTCAAATAAAAACATGCCTTCGATGTAATAACATGTCTAAAAAATTATAAATATATTTTTTAATCATTTAATTAATACATTAACTACAAAACTTATAACAATATCAATTTTTAATCATAAGATTTTGAAGCCAAAGAAAGGGAAGGCCAGCTGAGCAAGCAAAAATATAAATTTGATGGTATACAGAAAAACATGGAAACTAATCAGCATACTCCAAGTAGTCCCCACTCTCAAAGATTTAAATATCTCACATAAAACAAATGAAGCCTTGTACTTCCAGCTCTTAAAAGCATTAAATTAATTAAAAGCATTTAAACACGAAAGAGCAACTATCTCATGTCTGTAAGTGATGGTCTGACACACAGTACAATACACAAGATTCTTTCTTATCTCATATAAAATACAATATGCAGAGTTATACTAAATGCAAATGAAATGAAACTATATTTATATGTAATCTTTTAAAGTTCTTGGGTGGTCTGAATCACGAAGGTGTCATCCAGCTCTCCCAAGTGGAGCTTCCACCCAATAGAAACTGTCCACCAGTGATGGCGTGGAAACCTTTGGTACCTGACTGCCAACTTACTGAACTCCACTAAAAATTGCTACAGTAGACAGTTTCATCAAGTACCTGTAATTATTCGTCCTCCTCTGATGAGGATGACGAATTTTCTTCTTCATCCTCCTCCTCGGAAGAATCACTCTCCGTTTCACTCTCACTTTTCATAGACGCCCCTGCATCCATAGCCGAGCTGGCAATGTTGGCTTCAAGAGCAGCAATAACAGCCTTAATTGCACAATCATGGTCAGATTGATTCTGTATAAGAATTTCACATATCTCCGCCGGTGTCAGACACCCTCCAGACTGCATCTTCTCTTCCACATACGGGAAAAGCTTGTGATCCTCCATATCCAAGTAATTAAAAACCAGTTGTTTAAAAGCTGGAAACCCACAATAAGACAGAAGTATATGCATATCCATTCGACCACTTCTGAGCAGAGCAGGGTCGAGACGGTTCTTGTGATTAGTCGTAAAAATCATGATCCTCTCTTCGCCGCAACTGGACCAAAGCCCGTCTGCAAAATTAAGCAAACCAGACAGAGTGATGGAAGAAAAACCCGGTCGAGACTGTTTCGACTCGTCCTCGTAAGACTTAGAGGGCTTCCTGCACATTGCCTTGGTGGGCAAATTGGCAGCACAGTCGATGTCCTCAATGACAATAACCGATTTGCTTGAGGTCGCGAGAAGAAGCTCACGAAGAGAGGAATTGTCGAAGACCTTGGTGAGCTCCAGATCATAAACGTCATAGTTCATGTAATTCGCAATGGCGGCGATGAGGCTCGACTTGCCCGTCCCAGGAGGACCGTACAGAAGATAACCCCGCTTCCACGCCCGCCCCGTCCTGCGGTAAAAGTCTCTGCTCTGCTGAAAACACTCGAGGTCCTTCTGAATCTTGTTCTTTAAGACAGGGTCGAGGGCCAGGGTATCGAACGTGGAGGGATGTTTGAACGCCACCGAGCCCCATCTTGCGCGGCTTTCGCTATTGCTGAAGAGCTTCCTCTCCTGGCTGCGCCTCTGCACATCCTCGGCATATTTTGAAATGTGGTCGATATACGATGGTAATATCTTCGCTCTGTCTTTGTTCAAAACTTTTAAGACATACTTTCTCTCTGTACTTCTGCTGCCGCCTCTGTCTCGGCCGCCTTGCTTCTCCTCGCTCTTGACTTGGTGCGTCCACCATACTTGGGTTCCTTGGAAGACGTCTTTGATGGTGTGCTGAGAAGGCAGATTGAAGGCCAGCTTGGTGTTTCGGCTGGGGCGAGTCATGGACACTCGTGGGGCGCTTGCTGTTGCTTCCAGGCTGCTCAAGTACATCCCCACAGAATAGTATATTTCATTGGAACTTCCCATGGAGGATTCTTCGAATTCAGGAATCTCTATGTGAGCGAATGCGCTTAAATTGTCTCGGTAGAGCTTCCAGAGCTTATACAGTTGTTGAAGATAGCTTGGTAACCCGTTGGATTGCAGCGACATGAGACCCATCATCGACCACAGCATTGTGCTGTTCGACTCCATCTCTGCCCACAGACTCGATCAGACTGCAAGCGTCTGTTTATGCCTGTAAACCTATATATTTACGAAAGTATCTTTTAATTTGCATAAAGGGGTCCGGTACAAAAGAATATTCTGCCATAAATGGACCATTTTTAAGTAGTATGGAGGTTTTTGGATTGTGTGTTTTCAGTCGATGTTTTGGATCACATTCATATCAATCACGTTTTATTTTTTTTATTATTCTTCTTTTCTTTCTTTTCTTTTTTTAAGGGTTTTAGATTAAAGTTATTTGAACTAATAAGTCTAAGTCGATATTTTTTCCTAGTATTAATTTTATTAAAATTATCTACACAATCTTTATTTTATTATTTGTTTACTATATCTTCAAGAAATCTATATCTTGGTGGATAGTCTGATCAAAGAACATATCATCACTCTCATCAATTATATTTTACTAATTAAACTACAACTTTAATTTTGTAAGAAAATTAAATTACAAGATGCAATAATTAAATTTAAGATTGGATGTGCATATAAACAAAAAGTAAAAGATTTTAAATAGTTGTATATATCAATAATGGGATAATTATTAAGATTATCTTGAACTAAATTTTGGTAGATAGTCTAATCAAAGAACATATCATCACTCTCACCAATTATATTTTACTAATTAAACTACAACTTTTATTTTGTAAGAAAAATAAATTACAAGATAAGATATTAAATTTAAGATTGGATGTGCATATAAACAAAAAGAAAAAGATTTTAAATAGATGTATATCAATAATGGGATAATTATTAAGATTAAATATAATATCTTCAAAATAGAATTAAATGATATAAGGACAATTTAATGAATAAAGTTAGAATTATTATCAAATTTTATAGTATTGTAATCAAGACTAATGTGGTTGCTAGGATACCATAGAGTAAATTATTTTACTTAGTAGTTTATGAATGCAATGAATTTAGAATAAAATGTCAAAATTTAAAAATAAAATAAAAAGTTTTTATTCTAAAATCATGCAAACATTAGATAGAATGTGAAGTGGATTTCCTTGTGCTCCGACAAATGATTATAGATGTTTAACTATTGTGCAATCTTTTCAAGAGTATAACGATGACATGATTCAAATTTTGACAAATAGATAAGAGATTATTTAGATATCTCCCCTAAATCTTAAAAAGTAATGGCAAATTTATACATTTTTAGGTGAAAATATGGATGGTCAAGATTGAGGAATAGAGATTTGATTTATAATTCATTAATTTGATTGACCAATTAACTCAATTGATTGATTCATCAACTAACTTGATTGACAATTTAACTAGCCTAATTGATTGTTTAGTCAACTAATTTGATTGAAAGCTAACTTGATCAACTAACTAGTTAACTAATTTGATTGATGAGTGAAAAGTAGAACTAACCAAATTGACATGAATGAAATATGTGTGAGGATAATTAAGATTATTTATTTATTTTAATTTGATATATTTGCATGGAGTAATTAGGAGTTAATAAATTAATAATAATTATCAATTAACTGGCATGGAATGACAAAGGGGAATGAGATTAATTAATTGATACAACGTAATCTATTAATCAATAATCCAAATGAATTACATGCCTATGAACATTTAACTCTAATTAAAAATTTCACTCTTGATTGCACCTTGACACATAGTCGCACACTTAGTCCATACTAATTAAAAAAACAACCCTCAAAAAGTATTTCTACTCAAATATCTCTCCTATTGCATCTCTTTCTAACTTATTACAATATCATACACTTCGAACATCACTCTGCATAGTTGACCTCTTTATTTATCTTCATTTTTCAAAATGTTATATCTTGCTAATTGATGGAAAATCAGATCCATATAATGAATAAAGCAAAAATAAAACCTTTTAAATTACTAAGGTTAATTAATCTGAAGGGCAACATAATGCTTATCTCTTAGTGCTAAATATGCATAGATCATTATGATGGAGCATAGAAAGGAGAAAAATCTAAAGCACCAAATAAAAATGTGAGTGAGGGCCTCTATCAAAAATATGCTAAGAGATGTTGCACAAGCTTAGGTGATTAGTTAATAAACTTGTAGAATTTTGTATGAATGAAACATCTTCTTTCTTGAGGCAATGGGAGTTTATAGTTTACTTTTTCAAGATTGGATTGAGTTTTTGTTGCTAATATTGGTCTTAATAAAGGTATACATCACATAAATAGCCTTTGAACTATATCACTTGTCCAATATTAAAATAATAATAATAATATCATGAAATTAAATTACATTTAAATAATTATTTGCTAGAGATCAACAAATAAACTATTAAGTTTTAGTATGGAAAATTGAGCAAAACCAAATCTAGTAATCTTGAAAACTATTTCCCATTAGATCCCATGTTCTTTTGCAAGTTATTTGTATTTTGAAGCATGACATATTTTGACAAGTAGATCAATGCATTAAGATAAAAATAATCAATTTAGCATCTCTAATCATCAACCCAATTCTCAAATAATAAGACCCAATAGTCAAGGCAATCAAGAGAGCAATGCTTAGATGTTTTTGGTGTACATGGGTATAAAATTCCATAATTAATTTATATCAATTCCAACATGAGTTAGAAATAACTATGATTGGATTATCTCTATCCAATCAACACCTATAATGTAACATCTACAAGTTCTTTCATCATCTTTTTTCTATGTATTTGGCATACACCTAGAAAATTTTCATTATAGTCTTTTGTCTATATCGTGGAGCATATTACCAATTGGGGCTAAGGTACTAGCCCAAGATACATAAAAAAAGCAAATAAAATGTCTAAGAATGATTTATTTAAACAATATAAAAGATGAGAGGTTGAGGAAAAACATTAGATTTTATAAAGAAATGGTTCTTTTTTGATCTCTAGTCAAAATAAATCATATCAAAGAAACATCATTAAACAAAGAGAAAGAAAGAAACACAAAGATATCCCCATTATATTTAAAACATGTATAATAAAGGAAACCAATGATAGTTATGATTAGCAATATAATATTCAAGTGATTGCAACCAATGGTAAATAACTTATCAATAAGAAATTTTTTTCCTATTAATCATAGAAATACCTTGATATTGATAAAAACTGGTTGTGTTGATCATCAAATCATTAATATGAGAATTTTTTAAATTCGCACAACATGAAAAAGAAAAATATAGGATACATGAAGGGATATTTTCCCACCAAGAATGCCAAATTGAATGCAATGAATTTAGAATAAAATTTAAAATTTAAAATTAATGTTTAAATTCTTTATTCTAAAACTGAGCAAACCTAGAATGGAGCATAGAATAGATTTCCTTATGCTTCAAGAAAGGATTATGGGTGCTCAACTATTGTGCAATATTATTAATACTATAATGACAACATGATTTAAGATTTCAAAAATAGATCAAATATTATTTAGAGAGATCCCCTAATTTCTAAAAGAAATAGTAGATATTTAGATTTTTAGTTGAAAATATGGATAGTCAAAAATAATTTAATCAATATCGAGGACTAGAAATTTGATTTGGAGTTAACTAGTTTGATTGAATAGCTAACTCAATTGATTGATTAATCAACTAACTTGACTAACCAAATAACTAGCCTAATTGATCATTCAACAAATTTTATTGAAATCAATTGACTTGATTCATTCAATCAACTAATTTGATTATTCATTCACCTAATTTGATTGATGAGTGAAAGGTGGAACTAATTAAACTGACAGGAATACAATGTGGGTTAGGATAATTGAGATTATTTATTTATTTTAATTGGATATATGTGTGTAGATAAAATAGGACCTAATTAATTCATTAATAATAATTAATCAATTAATTAGACACAGGAGGACAAAGGGGGACAATATTAATTAATTAATATTATATAGTAAATTAATAGGTGAGGAAAGTCAATATGATGAAATTAATAAGATTATTAGTTGATTGAATGATAATAGGATGATTGCAATAAAATTAATATAGAAAAATCTAGGTGTCTACATTTTACACCAGACATCATGCAAATTTTAGACATTGCTTTGGAGAGATAAAATGGTTTAGAAGTTACTTTATTAAAAAAGCTACGTCTTTTAATAATATCATAAATTTTGAAAAGGAATTTTAAAGCTACATTATAATTGTTAAAAAATAGAGTAAATTACTATAAATGAAAGTTTGTTCACTTAGTATGTAAATTTTGAAATTTTGAAATTTTGATCATATCATTTGATTTATTATAAATTAGATGTCTAAATTTTTAAATTAACAACTAAAAAATTAAATGAAACCATAAGATCCAAACACATGATCACATTAGTTGTACATGAATTTTTTTTTTCAAATAAAAGCCCTACCACCAATAATGTATTAATCCAAAAAAATGTGTTATATTAATACAAGAACTTTTTAGAAGCACTTATGTACGTATTATAAACACATAATTCCTCCATCTAGTGGATAAAATTTATAGAGAGGAGACTAGAGGAACCACAAGTGGATTATTAATACCAAAACTACCAAAATCCATGGTATGGGAAAAACCCAATGCATCGATGATGAAATTAATCAATAAACCATAAGAAAAATCCAATAATGATACCATCTTTGACTACTATCATTCAATGGACGCACTTCCTAATAATGGAATCTAAGTTCTCCTCCAAATGGACTAAGGTCAGCTTAACTAGATGAACATACATGAGGTTTACTATGTGACCCTAATTCTCATTGGCACTACACCTACAAAATTCAACATAATTTTTATTCCATTATATACAATAATCATAACCAAAGCATCAAAAAAGTAATATATATAAATTTTACATATATCTAATTACTCATTTTTAATCAAGCATTCAAATGTGCTCACATTTCACATGTACATGATTTATCAAATAAGTCACTTTACAAATGAATAATCCATGGCTCTCACCACACATGCAATTTAATCGTTACCATCTAATCATAAACAAATCCACATATATAAATAAAAAAGAATAAAATCATCTAGTATTCAATAACTATAGGGGTAACATCACCCATACCAAAGTCAATAATTCACATCATAATAATACCCATAAAATAAACTAACCATGAAATAATCCACTCAATAACCATAATAGTAGCAAAAGATGATATGATAACGAGTCACTAAAAGAGAGGTCTCACGAGATTAAAAAAAATGATTCATTTATTTTGTAGATAGGTTAGTGTATAAGAGTGAAACTTCTTAGGTAATAGTTTAGAATGGTGATTGTGAAAAATCTTGGCATCGATTTGGATCTAATTAAATTAACTCTCATAAAATACATGGTGTTAGCATTAAATCATGTACACAATATCTTATCTAACATGTGGTTTCCTGATTCATGACTCATTGATTAATTCTAGCAGCTACCTTAAGCATATTTATTTATTATCTATCATTATCCATATTGATCATCTTGTCTATGATCTTGTATTTTTATATTTATATTTAATTTATCATTTAGTGATTTATTCATATTCAATTTATGATTTATCTTACATTGTTACATCATATTATGTCTTAGAGATTATTTATGATCCCATATATTGATATTGATATTGATATTTAATTTATCATGTTTAGCTTGCATTGTTTTATATTGCAAAAGCAAGGGAAAGGGCCCCTGAGTCCGAACATAGAACAACCAACAAGCCAGACAGCTAGCAGAACTACCACCACAAAACAATTGAACCAAAATTACAGACTAACACCCCGCATGAAAACAACAACCCAACATAGGAAAAAACAACACAAGGCCAAACAACCAAGGAACCACCAAAACAAGGAGAGCGATAAAAGTCCAAAAAAGTACAAAACCTAAACCAAAATAAACAAAAGGGCACACAGACCCAAAAAGTACCAAGGCACTTAAGCCCTAAACCAAAATAAACAAAAGGGCACACATACCCAAAAAGTACAAGGCACTTAAGCTAGAAACCTAAGAAATAGAAAACACAAACTACTTTATGGGACTGTAGATTAGGTCCCATTCCTTAATCAATATGCTCTATCTCCTTGCTACACTGCTCCATCTCCTCGGTAGTTCCTTCCTCTTGTTGTGTTTCACTTCTTGAGAGGAGTTCATCCTCCTATGACCTTTCCTGACTTTAGCCAAACCATTCATTGTACCTAAAATATCCCTCCTCATAATACCCATCAGTGATAGAAGTCAGCCTATTAAATGCCTTGTTCGTTCTGTTCACTTTATCCTGAAGCTCACGAAACTAGGTTAGATAAAATTGAAAGGGCTTATCTTTTGGTTGCATTTCCTCTTCATGGTCCTCTGTCTCCTACCCACCGACATCTTTTGTGGCATTCATTATTGCATCCTCGACTTCTTTTGTTATCTATTTTTCCCCTTCATCCTCGTTGTCTTCTGAATCCTGAACCACCTCTTGATCAACACCCTCCTCCTCCTCATCTTCTTTACTACTAATGGAATCATCCTCAAGATCCTCACCTAGAACCACATAGAGTTCCTTCTTGCTAATATTTAGGGGATCCGAAGCCACTTCTTTAGGTTCTTCATAGCTTAATTTTTTTCCTTTGGCAGATTGACTTGCCAACCTCCTTCCTCCTTTCCCACTGCTTGAGTCATCTACTTTTCCCTATTCTTCCTCATGCTTTATTTCAATTGTGACCTTTTCAAATGCCATTTTAAGTTCAATGATATCATGGCCTTTCCTCTTAACACCTGAGGGATTACTAGGAGGGTTGTTGATACTTTCCTTATCTTTCACGATTGAGACAACAGGGTCCCCTTTAATTAAGAGGATTTTTATGGAAGATTATTTCAACACAGAGGGTACACCCATGGTTTTTTGAGGGGAGGCTTAGCCGAAGAGGTACCCTCTCCATGGGTGTTATCAGTAAGGGGAAGAGGGTGGGGGTTGAATTGGTTAATTTGGGAAACATTTACATGGGCACAATTTCCAAAGAGGAGCCAAGTAGGGGCATGAAACCATAGACATAATTATAAAGACATTGAATAAGGCCCTAGTGAAGGGGTGGTGAAGCCTCTTTGGCCTTACATTGCTTAAGAGAAGAAAGCAGAAAAAAGGTATATCTATCTTCTCATTCCTCCTAATGTAACAGAGAAAGGAGAAGTGGTAACCATGGATCATGGTGTATCTACCTTCCAAAGTGAAGTATTTCATTATGTGTACGCCAACCACCCCATAAGGAGCCGAGAGCCATTCCCGATCATAACCATTCTGGCACCACTTGAGCTTCTCCTCACCTTAAAAGAAACTATCAATGAATCTTTGATAGTTTCTATTGCTGATTTTTTCTACCTTCAAACCACTATACTGCAATCTAGTTGCCTCCACAATCAATTTTGGAGACACTTCAAACCTTGTGCTACCGATTTGCACTCTGTCTTCATGTCAGGAATTGTAGAATTTTGCAATGATATCATTGTTATAACCCCTCATAGCCATGAAAAAAGGGGTCATTCCAACATTTTGAAATAACCTCCACAACTCAACATTCTGGCATAAAGACATGCAAGAAGGTGGCTCAAACCACTTCCTCATACCTCCCATGATTTTACTATTATAGTGAAAAGAGATTAACTTTTTACCATTAACCACAACAATGATAGTGGGAAAAGAGTTAACATTTCATAGAATAATATAGACCTCACAATCATTTAGAGGAAATTTAGAGGCACTCACATCCACATAAAAACCTCTGCTAAAGTCTCTAGCATTTTGGAAAAATCTATTAAGATCTTTGGTAATGGTCTTTTCATAGTTTAAAGCTTGATAAATCTTTTGTTGGATGTCCATGTTCATAGGCTGACACTTAGAATCCATGTGACTAAAGACACTACTAATAATAATAACAAATATTAATATCTAATTGCAGCACAAGCACCTTTTGAAATGAAAGCTGACAGTAGGAGGCATAGGAATTATGCAAGAAGCCTTTAATAAAGAGCTCCGTAACCCCAAAGTCACATGATCATTATGAGCCTTATTAATGTAAGTCCTATTAAAACTCCTATTAAAACTCACCTTTTCATTATTCTGAGTCTTATCCAAGATCACATGATCATTATGAGCCTTTCGAACGGGGGGAAACTTTCCCTTATAGCAACCTTTCATAATCATTTGATACTTAATTCTCCGCCAAACCATATAAAAGCATATGGTTAAAAAACATAAGCAAGCTGATATCAGTAGATCCACTTTGTTCGCCACCTTTCCATCACTTTTATTACACATCACCACTTAAGCTGGACAATTTGAATTCAAATTCAAAAAGGGGTGGGAGAAGATAAGACTTATCCCAACCCCCAGACTGGGGAACGACCTTGCAACTGAAGAAGAATGAAGCATCATATTCTCAATTAGAGTAGACCCCTCTCGATTGGTCCTTCGAAAGCTAGTCTTTAACCTGTAGCGGAATATTTTCAAACTTCCAGAATTGCCAATGGGGATTAGTGAGGCCCACATTGGAGATCGCATCTGTAGCAACGTTTTCTTATATGAAGATATGAGTCAAGGAGTACCTTTCCATAGCATTGATCAGACGTTTTGAGTCCTGGATCAAATTCTTGATCTTCCAGGGGGGCTCAGCCTGGCCTTTAAGAGAATCAATAAGCAATTTGGAGTCCCCCTCAATTATGGCTTTATCAAAACCAAGTACTCTCATTCTCTTTACGCCCCTCCAAGGAGCAGTAGCCTTCGCTTTCACACTGGTAGCACATCCAAGGCACTTTGCATAGGCTTCAATACATCTTCCTTTATGATCTCTGATCAGACCCCTACAAGCATCAAACCCCGAGTTTCCTAATGATGTCTTACAGATTCTATATGAACCTATATATTAATATTGATATTCATAGTCAATTAATCATTTATCATTTAGTAATTTATACACATTCAATGGTATGTCTTATAGATTCTATACGATTCTATATATTGAAATTAATATTCATATTCATATTCAATTAATCATTTAGCGATTTATACATATTCAATTTATCATTAAATATGATTTACCCATTTTCAATCAAATATCATTTATTGGTTTTTTTATCCTCATGCAATTATGTTATAAGTAAATTTGAGATTTTCATAATTTTAGGCCCTACTTTTTGTTATAAGGAAATTCTAGAACCTAGATTTTATTATTTCAATAGATCATTTGGGTTTTTCAAAGTGAAAAATTGAACTTACTAATTTATACTTCCACATAATTGTTTCATATGTAATCTTACATATATAAATTTTATTAACAAACATAAGTCAAATTCAATGTAAACTATAATAAGTAAATGTCAAAGTAAACATGTGTATAAATGCCAAATATACATAAAACTAAAAGTCCAAGTAAACATATAGATAAATGTCCATGTCAATGTCACATATAGATAAGTCCAACTTTGAAACTAATAAATTTCAAAGCAAATACATTATAATTCTAGCCATCAAATGCTTAAATAAATCCATCACAAAATGAGCATGTCAATCAACATGTCTACTTCTAGCCAAGTGACCCTTGTAACGAGAATCATGTCATAATTGATGAATAGAACCCTACAAAAATATACACAAACAATTCAAAACACAAATTATATGAAAAATAGAATATAAATTATATAAAAATGTATATTTAATCTAAATCTAAAATTTATACAAAAATTATCTCACTTGATCACTACCATTGAATAAAGTGTGGATGCATACATCATACATGCCTTACACTCAAATTAGGAATATCAAGTGCTAATTAAAACTACATGAAAAAAAAATATAGTTTCAATATAATTGTGCAAAGTTCTACGTGCATATGGTTTAAATTTTACAATGTATTTTAATCTAAGATTGAATTATACTTGTGTGGCTACATTAGGAGGAATGTCATCTCCACACAAATTAGAATGTGGATAGTGGATACTTATGTGGATGAACTATATGTAACCACCTAAATTTTGTTGAAGATCTCTCATTGAACAAGTATAGAAATGATGCTCACAAATGACTGCATGTTAGAGGGCATCAAACCTAAATAAATTAGCTCTATGAAATTAATGCCATAAGCAAGTTGCTCCAATGTGACACAAATGGAATGCTAATTGGAAGAATGATTTGTAGATGGTCCTACACCCTACCCAATGTAACAACAACGGAATGTTGAGAATTGGCATATAATGAATTATAGATTATTTTGAATCATGTGACTATTGATTGGTAGAAAATCGCGGTGGTTTTATTGTGTTGGCAAAGACAATTTTCCGATTTCATCTTTTGAGCCCCATAGACTGGTGGATCATTCATTCAATCCAGATCAATCTAAACTACATATTGAAAGGGTACTGGTCTGTCTAACTCTATGAGAATGCACTCCACATATACATATGAGAGATGGATGCCCAACTATGATTATATCATCTGATATGTCCTCATAATGCCCTCCAAAAGACAAGAAGAAAGAGCAACATCTCATGTCTATAAGTGATGGTCCGATTAGGATCTGACACGGAGTACAACACACAAGTTATATGTAGTACAAAATGCAGAGTTATACTAAATACGAATGGGATGAAATTCCCTTTATTTATATGTAATCTTATAAAGTTCTTGGGTGGTCTGAATCAGCTCTACTGAGTGGAGCTTCCACCCATTAGAAACTGTACACCACTGATGGCGTGGAAACCATTGCTAGCTGACTGCCAACTTACTGAACTCTACTAAAAATTGCTACAGTAGACAGTTTCATCAAGTACCTGTAATTATTCGTCCTCCTCCTCTGATGAGCATGACGAATCTTCTTCTTCATCCTTCTCCTCAGAAGAATCACTCTCGCTTTTGACAGACGCCCCTGCATCCATAGCCGAGTTGGCAATGTTGGCTTCAAGAGCAGCAATAGCAGCATTTAATTGCACAATCATGGTCAGATTGATTCTGTATAAGAATTTCACATATCTCCGCCGGTGTCAGACACCCTCCAGACTGCATCTTCTCTTCCACAGACGGAAGAAGCTTGTGATGCTCCATATCCAAGTAATTAAAAACCAGTTGTTTAAAAGCAGGAAACCCACAATAAGACAGAAGTATAAGCATATCCATTCGACCACTTCTGAGCAGGGCAGGGTCGAGTCGGTCCTTGTGATTAGTCGTAAAAATCATGATCCTCTCTTCGCCGCAACTGGACCAAAGCCCGTCTGCAAAATTAAGCAAACCAGACAGAGTGATGGAAGAAAAACCCCGAGACTGTTTCGACTCCTCCTGGTGAGACTTAGAGGGCCTCCTGCACATTGCCTTGGTGGGCAAATTTGCAGCACAGTCGATGTCCTCAATGACGATAACAGATTTGCTTGAGGTCGCGAGCAGAAGCTCGCGAAGACACGAATTGTCGAAGACCTTGGTGAGCTCCAGATGATAAACGTCATAGTTCATGTAGTTGGCAATGGCGGCGATGAGGCTCGACTTGCCCGTCCCAGGAGGGCCATACAGAAGATAACCCCGTTTCCACGCCCGCTCTGTTCTGCGGTAAAACTCTCTGCTCTGCTGAAAACACTCAAGGTTCTGAATCTTGTTCTTTAGGACAGGGTCGAGGGCCAGAGTTTCGAATGTGGAGGGATGCTTGAACGCCACCGAGCTCCATCTTGCGCGGAGTTTGCTATTGCTGAAGAGCTTCCTCTCCCGGCTACGCCTCTGCACATCCTCGGCATATTTTGAAATGTGGTCGATATACGATGGTAATATCTTCGCTCTGTCTTTGTTTAAAACTTTTAAGACATACTTTCTCTCTGTACTTCTGCTGCCGCCTCTGTCTCGGCCGCCTTGCTTCTCCTCGCTCTTGACTTGGTGCGTCCACCATATTTGGGTTCCTTGGAACTCGTCTTTGATGGTGTGCTGAGAGGGCAGATAGAAGGCCAGCTTGGTGTTTCGACTGGGACGAATAATGGACACTCGTGGGGCGCTTGCTGTTGCTTCCAGGCTGCTCAAATACATTCCCACAGAATAGTATATTTCATTGGAACATCCCATGGAGGATTCCTCGAATTCAGGAATCTCTATGTGAGCGAATGCGCTTAAGTTGTCTCGGTAGAGCTTCCAGAGGTTATACAGTTGATGAAGATAGCTTGGTAGGCCGTTGGATTGCAGCGACATGAGACCCATCATCGACCACGGCATCGCCTTGTCCGACTCCATCTCTGCCCACAGACTCGATCAGACTGCGAGCGCCTGATTGTGCCTGTAATCCTATATATTCACGAAAGTATCTTTTAATTTGGGGTCCGGTACAAAAAATATTCTGTCACCAGTACAAAAAATATTCTTTGTCAGAGATTCAAGTCATGATGTTTCGGATCATACTCATATCAATCATTTTTTTTAATATTTTTTTTTTTTTGAATTTTAGGTTAAACTTATTTGAACTAATATGTCTAAGTTCTTCTTTCCAATATTATTTTATTAAAATTATCTACACAATCTTTACTTTATTATTTATTTATTATACTTTCAAGAAAATCTAAATTTTGGTGGATAGTCTAATCAAAGAACATATCATCACTCTCATCATGATATGGATTGTGGAAATTTGATATCATTGATTGATACCCTTCATGGGAGGGAACTCTGTTTCAAATCTGAACAGTTGGAGCTTCTAAGGATCACCTTGAGCTCTTTCATCCTAATGATGGATCACGAAGTGTGATCTGAAACATTGATGCAAAAAAATCTCACACAATCTAATCTAGAAATTGTTGTAATTAAATGATATGGATTATGGAAATTTGATATCATTGATTGATACCCTTTGTGGGAGGGAACTGTGTTTCAAATCTAAACAGTTAGAGCTTCTAAGGATTACCTTGAGACCTTTCATCCTGATGATGGATCACAAAGTGTGATCCGAAACGTTGATGCAAAAAACTCTCACACAATCTAATCCATAAATTGTTGTAATTCGTAGTATGGATTGTAGCAGGATTTTTTTGCATCAATGTTTCAGATCACACTTCGTGATCCATCATCAGGATGAAAGAGCTCAAGGTGATCTTTAGAAGCTCCAACTGTTCAGATTTGAAACAGAGTTCCCTCCCATGAAGGGTATCAATCAATGATATCAAATTTCCACAATCCATATCATGATGAGAGTGATGATATGTTCTTTGATTAGACTATCCACCAAAATTTAGATTTTCTTGAAAGTATAATAAATAAATAATAAAGTAAAGATTGTGTAGATAATTTTAATAAAATAATATTGGAAAGAAGAACTTAGACATATTAGTTCAAATAAGTTTAACCTAAAATTCAAAAAAAAAAAAAAATTAAAAAAA